>DF237391.1:55140-76970 GCA_000708835.1 Klebsormidium nitens | reverse complement strand
AAACCCTGTCCAACCGTCACACTTCTGTGCAAAAAGTGTAGTTCAACAACTTGATTCGAGGGCCAGCGTTTTGTATGCAGCGACGGCAGCTGAAAGGAGAAACGATGAGACCAGAAAACAATATTCAGACAAGAAACAATGAGATCAGAAAACCATGAAAACTTACCTACACGAAGCCACAACCGGCCTGTACAGCAGGATGGTGTTGCCCTTCGAGCATTGCTTGCTGACAGTCTCCACGAAGTTCTTGTCTTTGCTGACGGCTTCCACCGTCATTCTCGCGCCCGACTTGTCTTGCAAAACAGCTTGCGTTGTGTGGAAATGGCCGTACGGAAGCTCGCGCACAGTGGGCTTGTTGCTCTCGGTGGGGCTGTCTAACTCGACTACTTTGCCATGCACTTGGAAGAAGCTCGCATCCACTGGAAATTCTTCGACCTGCTTGATTGAGACTGTTGGGACATCTGGCTTTTTCAGCGCCATTGTTCCCGAAAGGACGGAATCCCGGCGCTCTTTTGCTAGAAGTACGTTGTGCAGCAGAACAGAAGAATTTGGAAGAAGGATCGCTGAAACCGAGGAAGGCAGTACTGCAAGCCGTTTGAGGACGGCTGATAGGCACACAGAAGCCTGTATCGATATGCCACAGCAGAGCGAAGTCGAAGCATAAGATAGACGAGAACGTAAGAATGTCACGATAGTCATTCAGAAGTCGTGCATGCTGAGCTGTAAACAATGTACAGATAAGTCAAAGAAGTCGTGTTTGCTGAGCTGTAAACAGTGCGCAGATAAGTCTAACAAATTTTGGAGAAGCCGAAGAAGAATGGAAAGTTCGCGAATGACACTGATGTGGGAGAAGGATGGAAAGTTTGCGAATGACGCTGATGTGGCGAATGTGAAGAAGGTACTAGAAGATGACGCGAAATGACAGAAGTTGAAAGCTGCGTGCAGATACAGCTGAAGTCGTGTTTGCGTTCTAAGTGCATGCGACGTCTTTGAAGCCGAAACTGTGCATGATCTAGATCAGTGTTTGCGCAGACACAGCTTCAGGCTGTGCGCGCCGGAGATATGAAACGGATGAACAATCGCAGCAGAGAAGCCAAACTGAGAGTTCTTGTAGTACGACCAACCGCGTGCGCCTGTTTGTGCGCGCGCGCGCATTCCCTTTCACACGCGCTCCTTTTCCCTAGCGGGTGCATTCTTCGCGTGCGCCGCTTCACGAGCGCACAATCTGCAGAATCTGCGAATTTTATGTTGCCCAATATCTCAAAGTACAAATGGACAGAATATTCGCTGCTCACCTGGACTCAGACTCGTGCCAACGAAACGTGGAGTGCACTGGGCAGTGATCACTCCAATACGCCTCCAAGTTTCTAGTTGTTCCTGCGCCTGCTAGAGATGACGATGCCCAGATGTGATCGAGAAGAGCGCCCTGATTCGTAGTCGGCAACGAGTTCAACAATTGAGCATTAAAAGAACGCATAATGTCCATAAGTCGGCTAGCTGCACCAGAAGGTTTTAGGAGGTCTATGTTGAAGTCTCCTGCACATACGAATGAGGGGGAAGAAGTAGGCGCTCTTTGAATCACGTTAGCAATGAACGAGTGCACGGTTTCCAAAAAACGGTCGATTTGGAAGTCAGATGGTGATCTATACACTGCTATGAGATAGAAATCAGGATCAGGACGGCCGCGTACATGCACGCACAACACCTATGAATGACAATCAGAGAAGGCAGAATGAACGGTGCCGCTTAGCATTCGACCGCTCTTCGATATGTACACCAAAACATTGTCGAAACCATCTCGCCCAGATGGATTAGCCTCTGCACGGAATAAATCGAAATCAGGCTGTTCCAGCGAGGAAAAGTCCCACATGGGCGACGCCCGCGTTTCTGTACAGACAATTATGTGACTGCGTTGGAAATTAGTATCTGAAAATATGTCAGAAGCATGAAGACGCAAAGAACGCACGTTGTGAGCAAGTAAATGCAATTCTCGATCGCTCCCAGGACTGATAGATACTTGTGGAATACATGGGATCACACACGCTTGTTGCCGAAGACGGGCCATTTCTTTAAGTACCTTAGAGCTTACTATAATCTCATCGAAAGCAGGATCTAGTATGAATAGCTGATTCAAGTCAGGAAACCGGCTCAAACCTACGTAGTGACGACCTGCGTCCACGTGATGCTTCGAGGCGCCCCTGAAATCGAGAGAGCCCTTCCGCAAAGTCATACCTTGTGTGTGGTAGAAGGTTCCGGCGGTTGCAGGTCGCAAAGGAAACTGGGTTCTCAAAATTGTACTTTCAATTCTTCGAGTGGCTTGAAAGGTTCGAGAAATTCGGAATACTGGTGTCCACGCAGAGTCAATAGACGGGCACTGCTGATACAGAGAAGCCCATTGTTCACGAGTTTGTTGCCCAATTCTATTTTCTAAAAATTCTACCCAAATAACGTGCGGATCGCGGCCACCGAGATCGTGGAACCGCCGGATGTATCCCGTAGCTCCATTGTACAATCCGTCCGGATTATTTGTATTACAAGTAATTTCGACCAAGAGTCCTTCTTTTAGCTGTAAAACCGCAAACAATGTTGCCGTTTCTGTATCCGGCATACTCGCAGCTCTAAACAGAAAGTGTTCGCGGTCTTTTGTTGAAGCACCGTATGATAACGGCTCATCTCGTGCATGAATTTCACATTCGGAACCCCCCGTAAGGCGCAGAACCAGACTGTTATGGGCGTCCCTTTTTTTGCGAGTGGCAAAAATATGCTTGTCAAAAGCAGAATAACTTGTTGGCAGATTCAGCGGATCTACGACTCTCGTTTCAAACAACGCTAAATCCGCTGCAGTATGACTGCCTGTCCGCAGCCGGTTAAGCGCTTCGGCAAATTCCAAGTTTTCTTGCTGCCGCATGATTTGAACGAGTTCAAACATTTCGACGTTCTCCTCCCACAAATTGCTAACAACTCAGTACTCCGTTTTTACGAACTCCCTCGAAGACGTAGCCGTCCCAAAGCGGTTGCAACTGAAACAAATCACCGCCAAAGAGTATCGGAAGTCCGCCGAACGGATCGACAGACTCGAATATTTCTTGCAAGCGATAGTTGATCATCTGTAGCAATTTAGCACCCGTCATTGAGATTTCGTCAATGACGCACCCTCTGAGATCTGTGTATGCGTCTCTAAGAGTCGCTTTTTTTTCACCAGCGACTGGAATGTAAGATTCTAGTTTCGCATACAGCGGAAGTTTAAAAGCGGAGTGGATCGTCACACCATCTATATTGAAGCCGGCACTTCCCGTGAACGCGGCTAACAACATTTTCAAAGAAGTTGGCTGCAAACCCATAGCTCCGCTGAACGTTCTAATAACCAGCTGTGTGATACATCGAATAACCAGACTTTTACCCGTTCCAGCCCCACCGGTAAGAAATTCGACAAATTTTCGAGTACCCGGGAACTTTAACGAATGTAAGACATGATCCACGTACGATCGCTGCGTTGTCGTAAGCGACCGCATTTGTGCACGGAAGTCATCATCAGGCAGTACAAATTGTGAATGGGGTAGCTTCTCTACAGCGGACGAAGCTGCAGACGGCACGAAGTCTGGTGATACTGTGAACTCGACAGGCGCACCTGTTTCCGAGGTCACGTTTGAATTACGGATGAACGGATCCTCTGAAGTATCACCGAAGATGTCTGCGTCTTCAGCTGCCTTGTTTTCTGCGTATCTTTCGACCTCGTCCCAGACAATATTAGAGTGATAATCGTAGACTGCTGCAGCAGTTTCAATGGCGTCTTTCTCAGCCTCATAGCGGGCTTCGAAAGTGTCATAGCCAGCCAGTAGTATATCGGTTTCAGCTGCGCTCAGAGCCATTGAGCTGTCTCCGCTAAATGCCCACGGGAGAAACAGCATAATACGCTCGCGGTAATATAGTTCGGGATCCTCAGATTTTTTAAAGTTCGCGTACCGTATGATCTTCGCTTTTTCGCGCTTATGATATCTGACAGAACCAGACACGTCACGGCTGTCGTCAAAGTCAAGTGCCGGCTCTTGATTTCTCACACTTGTGTCATCTAGAGCGTCATCATTTACTTCTTCCGGAAGATCTGGAGAGCTCTTAGAGGCTTCAAACCACGCAGCGAAGTCTGCTAAAGTTAAATTTTCAGAGCCTTGCATGCTCCAATTTTGTAAACGCATCGCGTACTTGTCGACTATGTTGGAATAAACACATTCCGTCGAGTCTTCCGGAAGGAGTCGCAGGGCACTGTCGGTTTTGATCAATAAAGTACGATTTTCTGGAATGCTTGTTGGAATGAATATGTGTTGTCGAGAGCTATGCCTGTACGGAAGCCCCAGGCATCCGTACACCGCTTCTTGCGCCGATATTTCCTGACCTTTTAGAAGAGCCATGCCCACATACCTTATTCCTCGGCGAAGTTCCATGTTTCCTCGCCGAGCGTCGGCATACGCTTGATCTAAGAGTTTACTAAGCCGATAATCTGTTTTCATCATATACGAACTGATATAGTTGGCCGCAGCGTACGCTTCTAGGACGAACTGTATATCCATATTCGTACCTCCCAGCAATTTCAACAGTTTCGGATTATAGTTATTGATGTAAATTTCAGAAGGTAATCTTCGCAAAAACACCGCTGGTTTCATCAATCTGAACCGCAGACCAAGTACATATTCTGCGGGTGTCAAAGACAAGCTAGCATAGAACTCGGAACACGACAAACGATGCAGATTTGATTCGTCCAACTCCAGACGCCTTAAGCCTGTTGTTATTCGTCTCGAGAACTCCGCGCATTCCTGCTTTTTAAAGTCTGAAATACTTTCCGGCAACGGATTCAAAATCATTGTCTCATGCAAAGGTGGCCGGGGGAAATCAAACCGACAAACAGACTTGCCTCCAGAAGTGCTACGTTTCAGACAGTAGCCACGCCTATGTTTGTGGTACTGCCCAGCCAGATCACTCGGAGATGCAGCCGAAGACGAACACGTCACGTGTTCGTCAATGAAAGCAACGACCGCTGTATCATCGTCGATTCCAAATTTAGGAGAATCGGCCAGATAGAAAGCAGCATGCGTATGCGGCGAGCCACGTTGTTGAAATTCATCGCGCCAAAAGAAGTCTGTGACGTGTCCAATCAAAGTCGAGTATTTTTGAAGTGTATGGATCAGGTGATCTCTCCGATTACAATAACAACGTGCTACTGTGACAGGATCATCTCTGATTAGTCGCGCTTTATCCAACCAAGGTAACTGTAAAGCGGCAGCCTCAGAAATGAACTCTCCAGTTGCCAATTTGTGCAAAGTTCGCAATAGAACACCCCAACGAGTTTCAGACATAGTAAAAGTAGCAAAAATTTGGAACGGGCCTAACTGTCGTATCATCGCAAAAGCTTCTTTCTTTCCTTGCCTGTTATACTCCGGACTACCGCGTAGCGTTTTAAAGTCCCGGTAGCCTACATTCTGTGATACCAGAGAAGTTTGAACGGCTGGATTTCGAAGTTCTCCAGCAGTAGGACATATATTATTTGGCAATTTCTTTTTCCGTAACCGTACCCATGATTCTCCAGACACGAAACTCGCTTGTAGTTTTCGTAGTTTGAAAAATATGTTGCTTGGATGACGTGCAAATCGCCTATCTTCATTACTGAGTTCAAATTTACATACTTTGCTGTAACTTTGATTGCCCTTAGGCCTAGCATATCCGTTGAATAGACAAGGAAACGCCTTCTCTTCGGCATACACATCTTGAAGCATACCAATTGGGGTCTGACCTTCACTTGGTGCCACATTCACACCGAATAAATGAGCACTAACATACGCAGGCGCGTCTTGCAGCATAGTCTCTTCCGGCGGCAGCTGACCGTCCTCATCTTCTTCAGGCTCCGAATCAGACGACGAAGTAATAGGTGCTGGTTCGTGTACGAACGGACCGCTTTCAAGACCAAGCGAGGCCGTACATGGCAGAGAGTCGCAGATAGTCACTTTCGCTGGCTTACTGCATTCGTTAAGCCAGTCAGAACGTATCGATACAGACGCATCATACCAAAGAGTAGGCTTGTGCCAAAGAGTCGGCTGTCTTGTCAGGAAAATTAAAGCATCACGTATTTTTGCTGGGCGCACGTTCTCCGCCGCTCGATAACAAGCCTTAGTTTTCAACTTGTATTTGATAGCTACGGGTATAGTTCCTTCTGAATCAATAAGTCTTGGAAGAGCGAGTTGAATCTTATTTAAATCGGCAGGAACGTTGACTACCATCCCTTTCAAAGCTAGTTGACCTGCTTTAGAAGAGCCTCCTGCCGTCGATGGCGGCAAACCACGTAATTTCATAAAAGGCAGTCGCAAAGCAATCAGATCATTCTCGATACTCGTCAAATCTTGTAACACAGGATCCAGAGTCGCAAAATCTGGTTGGTGAGGCGGCGCACCAGGTGGACATCTTCGTTTGGCCACATACCGATAGCATGTGGAACATATCCACTCTTCATCGTTTACAGATTTGCGACCGGTCAACCAAGCAAGCTCTTCATCAGTTTCAAGTCGATTCCTCAAAGTGTCACTAACTATTCGCATACTATGCGAAAACCAAGTACGGCGGCAGCAAGTGCAAACAAATACAGGTCCTTCATCACTTGCTTGACGAAATTCGCGAATTATGTCTTCAAGAGGCTCCGAGGCGATGTCATTTGCCGAACAACCAGCGTTCGGCATCATCGTCGAGATAACGCTTTCCAAACGCTTCTCCACCTCAGAACACAGCTTTAACTGATCAGAAGCAGGGAAATTAAGTTTGTGGCTTCCAGGTGCTTGTCTCGCGACGAAATCGTGCGCTAAAGCAGCTTCCGTTTCAGTTTCATACTCACCAAGCTGATAAACACAAGTTCCCACCTTGAGTCGAGCGCGATAGTTTGCACGACCAGTTTCCTGTTCATCGTACACTACAAAGGGAAGCGTACGGCTCGGAAACGAAGTAGACTCATCAGTTTTGGGTGCTCTTCGGCGTTGCATCATCTTACCTCTAATTGATGTCAAACATTGTTCAGCATACGCCCGCTCCGCTGCATCCATAGCCAACCCGTCAGGAAAGTTGAGAGGCCTCGGGTAAGCGCCTTCCGCCACGAGCGCTTCAACTACGTAATCATACGCTCTAGCAGCCTGCTCTTCAGAGTCGAATTTACCGTAATGATACTGCTTGTTGCTAAAAGAACACTTGATTTCGAATGGCTGCTGCAAGCGCTTCGTCTTGCTAACACCCCTAAACCACCCAGGATGCTCCGCAAATCTGTACTTGCAATTACCACAAAGGTGTGCTTGATTGAATGCTCTCTGCGTGCAGACTGGACATTCTTTCAAACGCTTTTTCCCGCTGCCCCCGCAGACCTGACAACTAAGCGCATCTGGCAGGACTTTGTTCGTACAGTGCAGCTTCCAAGGACACAGGATCATATCTAACTTGCCAGATTTCTGCTCCTCAGAGCACGCAGCTTCACCCGACTCATTATCTGTACAGTTTTCTACAAGCACTACATATGCCATCTCGCATGCCTGTACACCGCTCAATACAGCTCCCTCCTGAGAAGGCGGCACTGCCACTCGAATAGAAAAACCTGCTTCTTTGCCTTCCCAGCTGATAACTGTACCTGCGCAACTTTCGAAGCGACCATCAAGCGCGGTTGCGCAGACTTCGTCGCCTAACAATACCTGCGACCCATATCTATCTTCATCATCAGCAGGCGACGCCATTGACGAGATCACGCTTTCGCAGCAGAAGTTTAAGCAGGTCAAAGTGAAGCAAGAAAGGCGCCGAAAAAGCAGCTACAAATAGTTGACAGGACTCGCACAGAAGCCACGAACAGAACTCCATCGACATAGAAACAGCACAGCAGTCGAAAGTCGTACAGAAGTCTTAGCCGCGCTTCAAGCGATCATTGAAATAAACGAACCGTCGAGGTACCTACCGCTAATAATAAGACGGAGTCTCACACGCCCGCAAAGTACGTACCGCCATAAGGTAGCATGCACGACATGCATGCAACGCAGATTCATCACTAGCGTCAAAGCACAGATAGATTGTCAACCTACGCAGGGTAGGCCGGGTAGATAATGTATTAGGTATACCCCGCCCAGCTAAGCGCGGTCTAGTTCGACGACGACTCAGAGCAGCAGAAACTTCCACCAAATTGTTCGATTCTAAACCGCAATCCGCACCGCGACGCGCGGCCCAGTCTGACGGACCCTGTCGCCATTATACGGGAACTTTTTAACACCGTACTGTACGTTTTATCGTCGAACCCGGTCAACGCAAGCAGGCCGAGCGCCGGGGCCCGCGCTGCCCCGCATACAGCGCCGATTGAACCCATACCGATGGTTGCCCACTTCCCAGGGGGAAGAGGCAAGCCAATATGCGAATCTTTCTGCACGTTCGAGTGAATTCGAATCGCCGCATGTCAGACTTGGAGTTTTCACTACTGAGCCCGAAAATCCCCGGAGTTACGCACCGCGCGATAAATTTCAGCCTAGGTTCAGACTGAATCAGAGTACGCAGTGTCTGCCGACTCGGCGACTGCTTGCGACCGGTGATTTACGACGGTACGTACGGGGACTGGGACCGTAGAGAATTTGCCCGTAAAAGCACTGGGTACCGCAGGTTGCAGGTCCCCTTTTCTCATTGGTCCACTGTTCCAGCGTGGCAGCCCGGGGGAAAAACGTTGCAACATCTAATGTCGGTTTGGGAATATCGGAATGAATGTAGTGCCCCCTTTATCATAGCACTTGCTAAACCGAGTTGGCAAGCTTTTCTCCAGGTGGCAGGTGTCGGCGTTGGACGCTCTGTTGGAGGCAAGTCAGGACTTTGTCGTAGGGCTGTTCGGTGACGCGATCTTCTGCCAGGCGCACGGCAAGCGGAAGACCCTTCAGAAGAAGGACCTGGACCTAGCGCGCAGGATCCGCGGAATTCGGAACGAAGACAACACTCTGCCTTTGCAAGCCGCCGTGGAGCACGGCCTCGGGCACAAACGTGAGAAGGTCGAGTACGACCCCGGCAAAGCGGACGAGAAGAGGTGGAAGTCCGCAAAGCAAATCGAACGGGAGGCAAGAGAGAGGGCGACAAAGGATGCTAAACGGGCCCAGAAGGCGGAGTTGCAGCGCCAGACGCGAATGGCTGCAGAGCGCGCGGCTCGGGAAGCTGCGCATGGGCCTCAGGGAGGGGCTGAAACGTCGAAGCAGGGTGGAAAGAGGGGGAAGGGAGCGGCTTGAGAGGGGGGCCAGAAAATCGCCGCGCCGGAGAGATGGTGAAGTAGAGTAGTTTCTATAGAGGGGAAACCATAAACACTTTAAGGGTTCGTCGGAGTCTTGACTTTCGTGATGCAGTGGAGCTCCATTCGTGACAGCATATAATACTTTTAACGGTGACACACGCTAGTCAAATTGTACAGATTGCAAAATGGTTTCTTTCGGTATACTGCAGAGGGCAAAATCAAAAAAGAGATTGAATGACTTGCTTGGATAATGTCACACGATCATGGTACATGTAAGCACGTCGACATGCATCGTATAGTGAACGTCTGACATATTCTTCCATGTGCCGAAAAACTTGGTTTAGTGTGCCTAATTAGGCCCTAATTAGGGCTCCTTAATGGTTTAAATAGGGCCTGATTAGGACTAACTTAGGCCCTAACTAAGTGATGAATCGTGCAGCATGCCTGAAATGTGCTGTAACAGAGTCTTGCCAGTAGGAAGACTTCCTAGTAAAAGTCTCGTACCGTACTCGCAGCGC
Source organism: Klebsormidium nitens (assembly GCA_000708835.1). Lineage (NCBI taxonomy): Eukaryota > Viridiplantae > Streptophyta > Klebsormidiophyceae > Klebsormidiales > Klebsormidiaceae > Klebsormidium > Klebsormidium nitens. The sequence goes on along the minus strand of DF237391.1, from coordinate 67,187 downwards.
CACAAACAAAGACGGGGGAGGAACTCTTTGCTGAAGGCGTGCTGATGAACCCACCAGCGCGCTATGGCGGTCCTTCCTTTCAGAGAGGCTGAAATGGTGGAACCTACTCCTTTCCCTCCACCAGGACTGCCCCCACCGTCCTCCTCAACTTGGAAGGAGAAGGTCTCTGACGCTGCCGTCCTATGCAAGGCCGTGTACCAGATAAAGGCTAAGAACAGGGATGCCGTGCTCAACCGTCTGTATGAGCAACCTGTAGGCAAGTTTGAGTTCTTGCCTCTGCCAAGAGAGTATCAGAGTTCGGTTCAGAGGCTGGTTTTGGCGAGAAGTACCCATGGGCACATTGTTGTGTCGCTTAGGGGTACGAAGACCCTGAGAGACATTGTGACTGATTTTAGCATCAGGCAGCAGGCTTTAGAGTGTCTAGGTCGAGCCTGCGGAAAGGGAATGGAAGCGAATGGCGCAATGGCACACCGAGGGTTTTGGGCGAGGGCACAGGTATGACGGGATCAAAGCGCTGATTCTTGTAGCTTACATGGATGATTGGGGACATTTGAATGACAAGGATAGAATGATCAGCCTGTACTGAGAGAGCATCTTTTCGCTTACCTCTGGTTTAGGGTCTCTGTTGACCATCATTAATGATGCACCTTGGTTGACCCTACCTTGATGATTGCTAGGTTGCTAGGGTCCACATCTACACTCCCCTCAGTCCACTGAATCCCTATGCTTGACTGCGAGGTTTTTGGGTGGGGTCTATCAAGTCAGGATGAGAGTCATCCGGTCACTAGATTCTGGTTAGCAAGCTTTTGCAATGATTATTTGAGGTAAGGGATAAGCAAGCGTGAGTTGGTTTCAGTCTCCACAAGATCAAGCAGACAAATGGTTCTGTAATGATTTTTTCTTACACCGTAACTCATTACACAACCTGGCTTTAGCTCCATTCTTACTCTGGGCCAGATTCTACATTGAGGACAACAGAGCTTAACTAAGCTTAGTCAAGGAGTGCACAGTTCGTTGACAGTCCCTTTGTTAACTTCTTCCAGTCACTATTCTTTACATGGTCATGTTCACAGCTTACCTATCATTTGGGTTCGTCAAGTAATTCACGTTGGATTTCCTGCTGTTGATCTATCAAACTGCAGAAACCTGTTCCAAAGAGCTTGTGATATCTGCCTCGCAGTGCAAAACGCAAATGTTGGAAAGGCGCAGATTTTTGTCAGCTTTACCAATAGCAGCTCAAGCATTGAGCTCCTTAGTGCATACCATACTCGATTGGTTGTTCAAGCTCCTAGTGACACAGCTATGGTATGGAAGACTGTGTAGATGGCAAGACACCAGAGTGCCTGGTGATGTTAAGGTGTGACCAGCACTTGGCTGTGTGGTTGGGTTTCTTCAAATGCTTGCAGTGAGGGCGCAATGTAGATCAACTCCTTGCGGATCAAGAGAGATGCAGGAGAGCAGCAGGCACACACTCTGTACATGAATCTCAACGGTCTTGCCTCTGGTCATGGATCAGGCAGATTCCCTCATTTTGTGCTCAGATGACCCCACTCACTCAGGAAAAGCAGTTTGTGGCTCCATTATTCAGTTCAGCTGCTCCCTTCTTGCAGGGCATCCCTCTGGAGCACCTGCAACGGTTGCTGGACCTCGGTTACGACCTTGTCTTCACCGGCCACTCCATGGGGGGTGCAGTTGCGTCTCTGCTCATGCTGCGGCTGCTGGAGAGCCACGGGCCAGACAGCAAGTACAGGCAGCAGCTGCAGTGCTTCACCTTTGGGATGCCGATGTTTGCAAACCCGCAGCTCGCTGAGTACCTGAACACAGCATACCGAGGGCACTTCTATCACTTTGTGTCCAGGAATGACCCGGTGCCAAGGTGAGGTCTCAGCTGCCTCGTTTTGCTCAAGTTGTGATCTGTTTGAGCTAACACACTTAGCATGGTCAAGAAGCCCTGCTCACAGTGCTAGTTTAGACAGTTTTCAAGATGCTCTGAGCTTCTTCTGTTTTGACTCCAGCTCTGTGCGTTCTAGGATTTCAGAGGTTCCACAGGAGGGGGAGTCCTCATGTCAAATATGGTTTGCAAACACATGTACTTGATAGCAGCTCTGCTTCCAACCCCTCTCTGCACATGCTCAGATCAGGAACGCAGCAGGATTTTAGGAGCTTCAGAGCTGACTTGATACAGTTCTTCTTTCAAAAAATATGACAGCAGTTTGTTCTGGAAGAGATTAAGGGGAGAGTTCCCTTCCCTCATCATCGCTACCAATAGTTCTGCAGCAGCAATTTGCGCCTGGTTTGAAAATGCTGACCCCAATCCCTTCCCTCCAGGCTCATGCCCGTCATCAACGCCGTTTCCAAGGCCCTCAACAAGATGGACGCCGTGGCCGACGCCGGCTTCCTCATGGACATCGCCCTGGGCGCCATCCAGCACTTCACGCGCCTCCCGCTGAGCGTCACTGTGCGCCTCGCCGCGTCCCCCGTGCCCAAATCCGTCCGCCGCCGCCTGGTCGCCTTCCTAACCAGCATGGTCAGTGCGGTGGTCTACAACCCAACCCCGCACGCGTCTAGTTACACCTCGGCGGGGCATGTCGTCATGCTCGATATGCAGGAGGGATCCCTCGAGCCGATCCGGGACCGCGAACTCGTCGCACAGTTTGGCTCGCAGCACCTGAGCATGCTTTTCGGGCGCAAGGTGGACCAGATGGAGGAGCACATGATGCACACGTACATTGCGGGCCTGTTTGCGTGCAAGCAGATGCGCGAGGGGGGAGTGCTCGAGGAGCTCGTACGGTGCGTGCTGCGCAACTCGAGCGACGGGATGTCGGGTGGCGAGCGGGAGCAGGTGTCGGATATGGCCAGCCTGGAGCAGTCGGTGGAGAAGGAACTAGAGCGGGTCGCAGAGGAGGGCGAGGACGAGACGCCGCTCTCGATGGGGCCCCTCGCAGAGAAGCTGGCGAACGAGATCCGGTCTCTCAGCCGGCGCGGCTCCCGGGTGGATCTCTTCTCGGCTGCGGAGGACGAGGGGCTCTTCGCCGGGGGTGCGGACGGCGAGAGCTTCCTGAACCTGCGGCGGTTGTTTGACGAAGACGAAGACTCGGACGGGGACGAGCTCACACTCGAGAAGGGCAGCGAAGCGTCGGCGCTAGGGGCGCTGGCGGTTAGCTCCCCTCGGCAGAAGCAGCTGTTGCGGCTCGATCTGCCCCCCCGGAGCCCGAGACGGAAGCAGCGAAGAGCGGAGGGCTTGGAGAACAAGCCGATCCGTCGGTACCTGCTGAAACGACGGTGGCAGATGCTGCGGGTGTTGCGTCACGTGCAGGGCATCCGGCAGCTGACGCGGTTGCAGCAGGTGGGCTACGTGATCGCAGTGATTGGTTTGATGAAGGCGTCGCCGTTCATGTAGACAGCCGTCCAAGTAGGAAACAGATGAAGACGAGTTGGCTGGCTGAAAGCAGGCGGGCTAGACATTAGTCAGGAGGTAGCCAAACCTAGGTTTAGGAAGGTGAAGTTAGCTCACTCCCAGTGAGATGATAAGCCCGGAGTAGTGTTTGTTAAAAGAGCTCTGCTAGGATCAGCTTGTATCAATGATGCAGGATAGACTAGCACAAACACTCGATACCATGTACAATCGATGCCGAGTAAGTAGGCAGTGGTAGATGGCAGGATACCAGATTGAAGAAAGCAGGTTAGCTTTTTAGAAGTAAAGACTTGTGCCTTTATATGTAGTGTTAGCTTCTAAACCAAGACCGACTAGATCAAGATTAGTTTACATACACTTAGTGCCAATGACCAGACTGCACATATCAGGCTGCAACTAGAGCAGAAGCAAAGTCAATGTTTTCGAGCCTGCTGTTTTGCTGGTTCGCTGCTGGGACACTTTGCAGCCTGGTTACATGTCTACATGTTACAATCACATATGAGTCAGCGTATACGCGTGAATGCAACGGCGAGTGTGTCGTCGTCATCTAATGAGGAAAAACGAGTTTACAATTCAACATCACTTTGTAGCTTGTTCGAATGATTGATAATCAAACGTGTTCTCATGATTGCAATGTTCAGACATGCAATATGCTCGCGCGTCGATAAATCAAAGGTTCGGAATCATGCGCCATGTGATCGTATCATGATCAACGATCGCGTACATGCAGTTGCGCGTCGCCAGTGGCCGGGGGTTTGGGTTTGCAGTCGACGCATGCAAACGTCGGATCTGCAAGGGACTTAATCTCCGGCCGCGTCCCAAGCAGCAAGTATACGGCTTAAGGCAGTTCAGTGACGGTTATATAACTTAAGCTCTCATGTGCATATTATGCAGGTACCAGCTGGCTGCGCAAAGAACCAGAGTTATGACTTGGCCATGCAAGCATTGAAACTTCCGACATCGGATTGTACATTGTACATGATACTAATCTTCACCAGGAGGCACATACATGCACTATGCAACATATACGACTGCGATCATGTTGGCGGGCTCAATGTGAGAACTTTCCAATTCGCTTCAATGTTTGCTACACGACAAATGCCCCAGTGCATAATTAGAACCGGCCAACTTTCAATCCACAGCAAACCCGCAAGCTTCCAAGCAAGATACGGTTCCAGTTCGAGATCGGGAGTACGTTTGCTTTAGAGTCCTTGATCTGGCGCGTGACTGTCTTGGAAGAACCTCAGCCACGGCCTCAGAAACCAAGAGGAGAGTTCGGGATGAAGAGCTTGCGTATAGCAGCGTATAGCAGCTCATGTGATTGGCTGGAAATATCTTGTGCCACCCCCCGGTTTCGTGTGCCAGCAGTGCGGGCGCCTGCCCTAATCCCGCCTGCTAAGTTCAAATCTCTCCACGTCTACGAAAGCTACCCTAGTTCTAACAGCCACGCAGAATCGAGTGATCCCATCCGGCGCGTCGCTTGCCTGCAGCTGACCTCGTCCCAAGTTCGGCTGCGGCGCCCAACATCTCAAAGTAACTTTTCCGTCAGTATCACCAACCCATCGGCTGAACCCCTGGTCAGCCCATCCCTCCAGGCTTACATCCCACGATAATCCATTTTCCGGCACTTGCTCTTTGGCCAACGCCTCTCTGTGTCTCCGCTTGGGAAAGCGCATAAAACTTTCCACGCAAGGTCGATGTAAGCTTGCTTTTCTGTAAAGCATCACGATCAGATGACCAGAACGACATTCCTTGGCATTCCCCTTGCTTTAGCCTTTTCACATCCACGAAAAGTACTACAATTCCCTCAACTCTGTCGAACTTCGAACCCCAGCAGTCGACAAGTTTTCTCCGATCGCCCACCACTCGCATCTCAGACGCTTTGCTGGCGCCCCCCGGCCGGCCCTTCCTTCCTCGGCAGTGGCGCGGCGGCCCCCTGCTTTGCCACGTACACCTGCTTCACCTTGGCTGCCTCGCGAGCGGCTGCATTACCGCCTCCGGGTGCAACTCCCCCGTTCGCTGCGGGCGGCCGTTCCCCGCCACCCATTCTCCCCCCACCCCTCCTCGACCCCGACGCAGCCCCCCGCTGCGGCCCCTGGCCCGCAACTGGCCCTCTCCCCTGACCCCCCCGCCCTCCTCGGTGCGGCCCTTGCTCGGTTTGTTGCCTCGGATTGCCCCCCCCCGGCTGCTGCTGCCCCCTGTCTCTTCCTCCGTTTACGTTCCCGTCGCCCTTGTCTTGGTTCCCGGCTCCGTTACCTCCCCCTCTGCCCCCTCGCCCCCCGCCCCTCCTGGGCCTCTGGACCGTCCTCACCACACCCCCCCGCCGCGACGCACCCTGTTCGTCTACGTCCCCCCCCCTCGCGGGCCCTTGTTCTGGTGGCCCCCCTGCCGGGGCGGAACCCCCTGCTGCGGAAAGTTCGGCGTCGGCCAGTCCCCGAGACCCAGCTCGTCGGGGAACTGCGCGGCAGGGTCGCTGTGCACGCTTTCGCTGCGGCTGCTGGCCCCCCCCTGCGGCTTCTGCAAATCGGCAAAGGGTGGCATGCCCCCCTCGAGGGAGTGCGGCGGCAGGGGGATCCCCCCCTCGCCGAATTGTTGCTGCTGGAGCATGGCGTTGAAGAAGGGCGCCCCTTGCATGTGGGGGGGGTGTTGCGGGCTGTGGGGGGGGCGGCCCATGTGCGCCCAAGGACCAGGGTCCGGTCCCAGATTCTGCAGGGAGGCAGTCTGTGGTGTCAGCTCAAATGCTTGTGATGTCAGAAGAACCTGACGCGAGCTTCAGATGTTAGTATCATGCAAGCTAGTATCAAGGGGAGCTTGTGTGTATCGACGAAGCAAAAGGACTGATAGTGACACTGGTACAACAGCAATTACATCTTCGAAAGCACAATGATTGATTGCTGTGCACGACCTTCACGAAAAAGGGGGGGATTCGTTAGCCTAGAACTTTGGCATGTCCAGCAGGAGACCGAAAGCACTGAACCCAGCAACCAAAAAGTAGGATACAAGCGGCCCACGTTCAGAGTCTGTGACCGTTCCACACAGAATGGTCGTCATAGGCGTCCTACCTGGAACGGATTGTGCACCCCCTCAAACGGCCCCTGAGGCCTCGCGACCGCCCCTGGCGCAAAGTTGCGCTGCCCGCTGCCTGGCGCCGAGCTCGGCGGACCCTGGGACAGGGCCCTCTGCTGCTGGTGCTGTGGGGGGGAGTCCCGCCCCCCCGAACCGGGGGCGCCCTCCGCAGGGGGGGTGTGCTTCCAGTCGGGCTGCTTGCCGGTGGGCAGGTAACCGGGGTTCATGAAGCCCATGCCTAGTTGCCCGAACTGGCCCACGGGGCCGAAGGGGTGGTTGTACATCATCATGTGGTTCTGCGGTACGAGAGGACGGGAAAATCAGGAATTTGTACTTCAATAGGCTCAAAGCTCAACAAAGAGATGAGTCGAAAGGGTTTGACCTCTGCACATGCGGGTAGACGGATTTGCCTAGAGAACATTTCATTCAGCTCCAGAGTTCGTTCTCGCCGTAAGCCTCGAAAAAAGTCTTTAGAGCAGTGATAGAACGAAGTCTGTCGACTGATAAACCACGGCTAGGCTGCGAGTAGAGTTGTACTCGCCCTCTACCCAAAAAGCGATCTAGGTTCCCGCCAACCAAAAACTTGGCAAGCACATCTTGTCGAACAAAGGTTCCAGTAGAGAAGTTCGAGTGCCGCACACAAGGAATTATACACCGCGAAATCTAGGTTAGTAGGACTCAACATCGCTACCCAATCACGTCTCTGGCTCCAAAATGATAAATCCATAAGCACTCCGCCGTACTCCTTCCAGATTTGTATACGCAAGATGTGAAAGATTGCACGTTTATGTTCACTCGCCAACCCCTCACCTGGCCTGGCCGGTTCATGAACGCCCCGGGGAAGCCCCCCTGGGGCGGGGGTCCGAAAAAGGAGTCCATCCCCATGGAGAACTGCTGCGGGTGCATCGAAGGCGCCCATCCAGGCCCAGGCACCTGGCCGCGTTCTGCCATCGCCTGCAGCGCCTCGGGGGAGAAGCTCTGCGGGCCGCCACCCGGGTGGCCTGAAGAGAAGCGAGTTGCTGTCGTCAGATTGAGGTTCGGCTTCTTGCCGACGTCAGCTTGAGGTCGGGTGTCTTGCTGACGTCACATTAGAGTCCGGTTTTTTTCACGGGGCCATGGTTCCGAATACATGAGCTCTCGGTCGGATGCATGATTCGGCTTGGCTGTCGTAACGAAGACGCCAGCATGGATTATGGTTATTCTACGGGAGGGAAAACAAAGGAAAGCAAGGAACGCTGTTGCCCTCCACGAAGTGATGGAGAATTCAAGTATGGACAAAGATGATACACACGTTGCACAGAGCTAGGCTCTCTTAGGAACTGTCGCCCGTCACACGACCACTTCTCCCCACGAAACACCCATTTTCGCTTTTGAAACCCTAGCCAGAAGCTTGACAGGAAAGCGGCATCGCCCGAACCTCTCGACACACTCAAGACTTGGCAAACATCGCCGCCAGAGTTCACAAAATGTAAAGAGAGCCCCTCCCAGCAAGAGTGGCACAACGTCCTACCAGCGAAGGGCCCCCCCGGCTGCTGCATCATCGGCGGCCCGTTCGGCATGTGCTGCTGCCGCACGTCGCCCTCCCCTTCCTCCACCGCATCCACCGACAGGTCCGCCGGGAGTGCGTCGGCGCCCCCCTCGCTGCCCTGCCGTTTCTTCCCCACATTGAGAATCCGCCCCTCCTGTTCAGACTCGCTGTCTCCGATGGCCGCTGCTGCGATTGCCGACGCCGCCGCTTCCGCCTCCTTATCCTCCGGCCCATCGTCGTCCTCTGAGACGTGCTCGCCCCCCCTGTTCCGCTTGGCAAATGGCCCCCCCGCTGCACCGACAATGTCTTTCTTTGCTTCGGGGGGTAAGAGCGGGCCGGTTCCGGGATGGGGGGGGAGTTGGGTGGGACTGAGCGCGCCGAAGGTGAAGTTGTTGCCTTGCAGGGGGATGGGAATGGGCAGGTGGGGACCCCCCTGCGAGAAGTGCTTGGGGTCCGCCTCGAGCCCAAGCGTGGTGGGCAAATTGTCGTACTCGTGCTGGCGCATCGCGTTGTCGAGCTGCATCTGGGACAGGTTGATGGCCTGCAAGGGAGACAAAGGGTTTCAACGCCCACTTGATTAAGACCTCTCTGTTTGATTTATATGAAGCCAAACCTCAGGAACTTATCCTTCTCGTGATCTTTTACGCTGTCTACATCAGGCGCTGGTGCCAAGGAGGGGGTCGGCAACATGCCAGCTTGCGTTACTGGATCAACGTGTTCCCCTTGCGGCGATAACACGTACTTGGCACCGCCGTCAACTCGCACGGATCAAGGAGTCCACAAGTCCTGCTAAAGGTCTTCCGCTTCAATGCACCGGCCTCCCTACGCGATTCAACTGGGAAGAGCAACATACTTTCATCGTGGGCGACTATGAGAAATGTATCCTTACCTGCAGCGTAGAGTGAGCGCCGCCCCAGACATTGAGGCCCGCACTGGGACCCTTCTGTGCAGCCTCAGGGTGGGGCATGGGAAAGCCAGTCTCCTTTTGGCTGCAGGAAGCGGGCAAGGCGATCCATCAGAAACTTGGAAAGGAGCCATCAGTCTTTTAGAAAGACATGGAGGGCAAAGCAGAGACCTTAAGCCAAGAGATACGCAAAAGAACAGCGATCCTGAGCAGAAGGCATCTCCTCATTGGTCCCCTTAAAGTCTCTCTGATTCATAAATGTTCAGGTTTTTGTACTCTGGACTGTCCTATCCAGCCTGCCCAGTCAGCGCTGAGCAGCAATAGAAACTTTCAAGCGGCTACATTTGTGAAGTCAGCTTAATCTGCAAGACCCAACTCGCACTGACAAAGCAGTCAAGACGTCCAAACCTCCTCACCCGGCGCGAGACGAGGCCACTTGCATCGGCGATTGCGCTCCAAACGTGATCGTCGGTTGAGCGGTCGTCTGCTTCTCTTCTGAAATCATGCTTACTGGTGGCCGCAACTCGCCCATTGCCGTAGTAGCCGATGCGGGGACCTTGCGAGGTGCAGCGTCCTGACCGCCAGGTCGCAAGCTTTGGCGGGCGTCTGAGCGCAGGTCCGACGAGGATGGACCCTTGCCCGGCTGAAAGACCAGAGGGGCTTCGTTAGATTTGCAAATCATGCTGTTACTGACGCATTATTTTTGTCCTCCTCAGAGAGCACAACATCTGTCCACATCGTTCCCAACAGAAAACGACCCAACCAACGGCCAACCTTTTGCAAGATCGACATAGCACCGCTTTATGGGCAGCCTAGAGCTCTTTTATGACTTTATTTCGATGCACCAAGCTTTCTGCGACTTGTAGTCTACTTCCAAGAAATCGTGGCGCCTGCCCGACCCCTCTCATTTGCTCTTGGGATGCCTTCAAGAAAGAGACTCAAAGGCGCACGATGGCGCCATCACTAAAAAAATCATCATGGACGGGGGTGGGGCGTTCTTTCACCACGAAAAGATGCCAACTTGCTTCAAGATGTCTTCCTCACCTGCGGCCCCTTGCCCCGCTCCTTCTTCTCCTCCTTCCTCCTTCCCCCCCGCGCCTCCACCGACTCCCCCCCTGCCTGCTGCCCAAACACGCCGCTCTGCAGCTCATCAATGTCCAAATCGTCCTCAGCGCTCCGCTTGCCAGCTGGCGGCTGACCGAGAATCGACTGCGGCTGTGCTTCTCCCCAGCCAGTTGCACTGGGCATCCCGTCGCTGTCTGCCGGCTTTGGACCCCATCCGGTTGGGCCTGCCACCTGTGGGAGCCGCTGCTGGGGGGAGTGCTCTGGGTGGTTTTGTCTCTGGTGGGGGGGTGCTCCTCCACGGCCCCGAGGCCCCCGGCCGCGACCTGGGCCCTCGATCGGTCCGTCATTTGTTGTGCCGTCGCCTGAAGGCGAATCACATGAGGTTTAGCAGGGAGATGCACACCGTAGTGAGGAGATAGATGGGGGCCCTTAGACTTTTACAATCTAGGGGAACAGCATCTAAGTGACCTGAAGCCGGATAGGAGGCCTCTAAAGCAGGTTGAAAAGAACAAGCTAACTCAAAGAGTGCGTGGACGACACAAGGGGCCTACACCCAATACTTCTCTCAAAGAGCAATGCCCCTAAAAGAAGAACTGATGTTACCGTTTACCAAGTTGGGCTCCATGAAAAGCGGGTCCCCATACAAAGCCCTTCCAACCAGCTGCAACATAGCAAGATCCACAACAAAGGAGTCTTCCATGGTGCTTGGCAAAGCACTGCTAACGCGTTGACACCTCAAAACTTTACTTCCAAAGGCAACTCACCAGCGCCTCCACGTCCCATGCCTGGAGCTGGCCCCCGGCCGCGGCCCCGGTTTCCTCCCTGTGCTCCCCCCTTGCCTCTGCCAGGTGTCGTTGCGGCAGGGCGCTGCCCCCAGGCAACGTCTCCCGACCCCAGCAACCCTGCTCCTCCAACATTCTCCCCCCCACTCTCTGCCACACCCCCCTGCTGCCAGTGTTGTGCCACCCGGGGCGGCTGCTGACCTGACGTAGCGTTCACCACTTCCCTGTGCGTATCTTTCCCGGGGGGGGCTCTCGACGGCTTTGTCTCCTGGGGTGGGGGCACGCTCTCTTTTGCAGCGGCGGCCAGGGCGGCCGCTTGCCGCGCCACCCACGCGTTCTGGGGGGGAGGCAGCGGGGGCGCAGCCTGCTGAGCTGGCTTCTCGAGCCCCTCTTGTGTCGGCTCTGGCGCCGCCACCTGGCGCGCTTCCACTGGCAGCTGCTCCTTTGGCTGGCGCTGCGTGACTTGCTCAATCAGCTTCTGCGAGTCTGAGTGGTGCGAGTACTTGGAGAGCGCCTGGAGCACCTCGGGCGCGAGGCTTACTTGCTGGCTGGCCGCATTCAGCGTCCGGGGGGTCTGGGGGAGGCCAAACTGCAAGGTGGGGGGCGGGAAGCCAGGCGACAGTTGTGAAGCCATGAAGTTGAGCTGAGGGAGTGACTGGGTGTCCAGCTTGGGGGGGTGCGTGAATGACACCGCTCCTTGCTGCTGCCGCCGGGAATCGTGATCCTGGGGAAGGTGCTCGGAGCGAACGGACTGCTTGACTTGGCTGTTGTCAGCTGGCAGTGCTGGCGCCCCCACCTCTGCTCTCGTGCCCTCAGCACTTACTGCTTTTCCCTCTGGCAACGAGTCTTTGCTCACGCCCTCCGCCTCAACGACCTTGGCAGCAACAGCTTCCTCGCCGACCTTCCGTTCCTGAGTAGGCATGCTTTGCCCCGGCACACCCGCACTCTCAGGAGCCCGCCACGACCAATCCCGATCGGGTGTGGGGGGCCCTCTCCCAGGCCCCACGCCCATCCCTCCTCGCCCACCCCCCCTCGGGCGCCGGTCCTCCACTCCCCTCCCCCGGCCCCTCCCCCCCAGGACCCCCTCTGCACGGATTCCATACGGCAGTCCCATGTCTCCCCGCCCTGGGTGCTTCGGCCCCACCGCTTCCCCCCCCTCCCTGCGCCAGCTGCCGGAGAAGTCACGCTTGCCCCCCTGCGGCGGAGGCGGGCGGAAGTCTGCGCGGATTGGCCCGCGAGGCATGGGCCCGTTTAGCATCCCGCGGGGGGGCTGATCGTAGAAGCCTT
>DF237391.1:0-54796 GCA_000708835.1 Klebsormidium nitens | reverse complement strand
GGGGGCGGCCGGAGGGGGGGCTCCCGTTCCCGGCGGCGCGCATCCTCCTCCTCGCGGCGCTTCTGCTCCTCTTCTCGCTGCTTGCGCTCGGCAGCTTCACGGGCTTTCCTCTCTGCCTCGTCCTTGGCCTGCAGCAATCACAAGAATACAGTGAATCATAACCATCTTCCTCCTAGCCTTTAGCAAAACAAATCAACTGTGGGGACCTAGTCAGGCTTCCAGCTTGCTGCAGAACCGGCCGGTTAAGCCCTCACGAGCATCAGCGCGTTTCATGCAACATCAAACATCAAGCATCAAACGACTTTTACTAAGCCACAGTAAGAGCAGATAGATGTCTTTCTTTACCTGCAACCAGACCAGTGAGGCCAAGGACGCCACAATACTAAGAAAAAGAGTGGCTGTGCAAAAAGCGATAACTTTTTCATTGTCTGGCAAAGAACGTGAACATACCTCGCTGAAAATATTCAAGTAACCTGTCAATTCAATGTCCAGTATCTGTCACCCAAGAAAGCTTTATGGAATCGTCTGAGACCAAACTGCTCTTTAGTACCCGGTACCACGAACATGGGTCAAGTCAGAGGCAGAGACCGATCGCAAGCGCCCTTGTGCACAGGTCAGGCCCCTCTTTTTGCAGACACGATGGCTTCTCACAATTGATTCTTCAGTAGTTGGCACGAAAGACACCATTCAGCCTTACCACTGTACCAGCTCAGACCCTCACTTACAACTGCAACAAGAAAAATCCTCTAGCCAAAGCAAACTCTGACCTTTCAAAAGAGCAGATTAGAATTGTGCGACAGCCAAGAAAGCAGGATTCTCAGCAGAGGCGCAATGCTCACCCTCTTCTCCTCTGCAACTCGTTGCCTCTCCTCCTCCCGCTTTGCCTCCTCCTCTGCTCTCTTCTGAGCCTCCTCTTCTTCAACCTTCTTCCGTGCATCCTCCTCCTCCTTTTGCTTCCGCTCAAGTTCTCGTCGAGCAATCCTTTCCTCCAGCTCTTGCAGCTTCTTGCGAGCATTCTCGACCCGCTGCTTCTCCGCCTCGTCTGCCGCCCTCTTCTCATCTTCTCGCTTCCTCTTCTCTTCTTCAAGCTGCACACGCCAGGAGAAGAACGGTCAAGTTTATGAATACAATCTATTGAAGCGGATGTCCAAATGCCTGCGCTGTCCTGAGAAGTTGATGCGGATTGAAGACGTGCAAGAAGCTCAATACGGACCCTCGCGCAATGACAGCCTTAATTGCCATGTGCTATCGTCATGACCGTCTAACCTGCGCAGGAATTGGATGCGCTGCTGTCCCTCTCAGAAGATGCTGCTATACCAGACTACTATAGTTTAGCTAGCAGTGTAATCTGACGCGTTTGAGCCTGCAAGCCACTTCCTCAAGCTCTCAAGTCTAGGATACTATATGCAACTCTGTGATGCCATGACTCCCAACCGCCGAGGTTACAGCCCCGGCAAAAGCCACAAACAGAACCCTTCACAACAAACAACTAGAACCTGCAGCAGGGTGACCTTTTTTGATAGAAAACCAATCCAACATGCACGCCGAGCACCCCCACCTTCTTGATTCCGTCCAGCCTCTCCTGCTCGACCCGTTTGACCGCCTCCTCCGCCTCGCGCTTCTCCCGCTCCACCCTCTCTTCCTCTTCTCTCACTTTCCGCTCTGCCTCTTCTTGCTCCTTCTTGGCCGCCTCTATCAGCGCCAGCTTCCCGTCCTCTTTCCGCCTCCGCTCCTCTTCCTGTTGCTGATACACTCGCTCCAGCTCCGCCTCAAACGCCTCCCTCACCGGATCCCGAAACTCCTCTGCCTTCTTCTTCTCGGCCTGCGCCTCGTGCTGCAGCCCCATCTTCGGCACCCCCATCCGACCATAGTCCTCCAGCGACCGGTCCTGAAACGGCCGCGGCCCGCTTGCAAAGTTTGGCCCCGCGCGCTTCACTGGAAGCGCCGCGTCCGGAGGGGGAGGGGACGTGCTCCGGGGGGCGCCGACGACGTCCCTCCGAGGACCAAAGTCATCGTCCCGCGGAGCAGACCGCCAGCGGTCAGGGCCCTTGTCCACGCCGAACCGCTCGAACCAATCGGGCTGCCTCTCCTGCGGCGGTGCACCCCGTTCGAAACGAGCAAACCTGTCCGGAGGCGGTGCGCCCCTGTCGAAGCGATCGGGGGGTCCAGGGGGACCGGGGGGGCCCCGTTGTGGTCCCCATCGGACGTCAGGACGGGGGGGAGGTCCCCGCTGGTCAAACCTCTCTGGCGGGGGAGGACCACGGTCAAAGCGCCCAGGAGGACCAACCGGGCTCCTGTCACCCCAGGCCGGCGGGCCTCGCGGTGGCGGCGCTCGGGGGTCAAACCTGCCCGGGAGGTCCCTCTCAAAGCGATCGGAGGGGACCCTGTCCGACGGCCCGAAACTGCTGTCAAAGCGCGGCACTACCGGCCTCCGCTCAGGCACCGGCGCGCCGAACCCTGGGCGGCCCTCCCTCTCAAGAGGAGGCGGGGGCCCCCGGAAGCCTGGTCCGAGGCGAGAGTCGAAACCCCCTCTGGCAGGCCCGCTCCAAGGGCGCTCATCGTCTGGCTTGGTTGCAAAGCTGGGGGGGAGGGGGGGAGGGGTGTCGCGCTCGTCGTCGGCCCAGCTGAAGTTTGATTTCTTGGACGCTGGCTTCGGCTTTGGGGGGGTCTTGTCAACTGCTTCTGGCTGGAGTTTTATCCCAGTGTCTTCTATCTTCTCTTCAGGGGATGAGAGCTTGGCTGGCGCGGTTTGGGGTTTGAGGGGCTGCTGGTCGTCGCCAACACCTAGAACAGTCATCACTCTGAATCAGCATCGCTGAATGTTGCAGAATAAAGAGCACCAGAGCACCTTCCTTTGGAAGTTCACTTTCACACTCAGCATCCTTACAGGGTCTTCAAGCACCTATTGGGAATGCAATCTATGCAATCCAGGTGATCATCGCAAAATCGAGCAACCAAAGCAGCACAGCTGAAAGGTTGTAAACACCATTCTAAGATGCAATTAGAAAACCTGTCGAGATACACCAGTAAACATTCAGAACTGTGTATTTACGCACCCTCGACAAACTGTACCATTTGCAGAGGCTTGCACCAAATAAAGTGAACCCTTTCAAACCCAATTATGCAAACCTTGTAAGAGAACAAGGAACCTAGTGGTGTTGGCGCCTTGAATGCATTCGTCCTTTGGCTAAATGACTTTTCAAGGGTCACACAGTACAAAGCCCGACCTCCTTGTCAGCTCATCAACTAGAGTAACTCTCGATTCTGATTGACTGTGAGACTTTCCAGTAGGTCTTCAACGTTCTACAAGCCAGCGATAACAGTTAACAGCACATACCAGCAGATTGTGGAGGCATGTCATTGTGGAATAATTCCCAGCCTCCTGACTAGAAACCTACCTACCTATCTGCTTTCTGTTGCTCTGATTGGTAACATCGCCAAACTACGAGCATAATGGGAAAGGTTCCGGAAAAGGTCTCCTTCCAATTGAGGTTCATGTCGTTCAAAAGCAGCAACCAAGCACAGGAACAAATCCAGACCCCAACACCAAGTGAGCAACTAGTGGTAGGCAAAAACGAGGATGCACAGAAGAAGGGAAGCATCAACAACCGCTGGCCTCACCGTCTCCTGCCAACGACAACGGCTTATGGGGCCCCTCCTGCTGCTGTTTCTGCGACTCCTTCTGCTTCCTCGCCTGCTCCGCCTGTTGCTGCTGCCTCACCCGTGCTTGCTCCTCCCGCTTCCGCTTCTCTTGCTCTTCCTTGAACGCTAGCGCACTGAGCGTGGGGAACTCCTCCCTGAGGATCACAGGCCGCTGCGGCGGGAAGCCATTGGAAAACCCTAAATTACGGGGAGGCACATACGCCCCAATCCGTGCCGGGGTGTCTGAATCGTCTAACGGTTTCTTCGGCTGGTCCAATGCATCCCCCGCAGATGCAGGGCGTGCCGGGAGGGACTCTGCCGCTAATCGCTGCTCCTCTTGCTGCTTTAGCCAACCAAGGGATCCGCTGGACGACCCAACCAGGTTGACTGTTGGATCATTGCCGGCGTGCTCTTTCTTCAGGGACGGAAGATTCACAGGCTTTGGAATCACAAGCTTCCCCCCACTAGTCTTGGCCTTCCCCATGACAAGCATGCCGCCCGACCCCCGTGGGCCAAGCGACCGCGGCGCGGGCGACTGCGATTGCGACTGAGACTTGCCATAGGACTGGTTGAGGTTAACACTTGAGTACTTGCTTCTGGCATTCGCAGGTGGAGGCTGGGCCATGACTAGGAAAGGCAAACATCACTGGCAGGACCACCAGTCAAGCGACCAGTGGAACCGTTCGCTAAAATTCAACCCACTTCCCTGTCTGCCCCCGCAACGGGATGTTGAGCTTGTTGCACACAAAAGAAGCCCCTCCACGGGCTCTGCTGAGCTTCGACGGCCCCTCTTGAGCTGGCCCCAAGCAGGCTTTTCCAAACCGAAAACGGTTTCCTTCCCTTCCTTCCGTTTCCTCCGCTTTCTTCGGAGTGCCCTTCTTCCTTCTTCCATTGTCCAGCACGCCAGCTCAGCTTTCCCAATCTCCAAACCCGCTTCCGCCCGGTGGATTGCACCGGTCATGAAGATTGGTAATTATACTGTTCCAGCTCTCGGTGGTTCAGAAACGGTGCGCTTATACATCAAGTTTTTACTGGATATACTTTGGCTGTCAAATTTTGGCCTTCAAGCAGGGATTCCCATAGGCGGGCTTTAGTGGCGATCTCAGCCGGTTGGAGAGGAGGACCAGCCGGTGCCGAAGGCACCCTGCCGGCTAGCTTGCCGGCTTGCAGCCGGTAGAAACCACACCCCACCGGCTGAATCTTATACCTTATGTAACAAAGTCCCTCTATAAAATCATCATTTCCCTCTGTTGATGTTCCAAACGGCCCAGAATTGCTCTGAGTCTAGGCATTTGTGCCTAAAATTGATACGGAGCGCCAAAAAATGCTTGAATTTTGTCAAAGGCGCTTTCTTGGGCACCGGGCCGGCACAAATGGAAGGATGCCGGCCGCCGGCTTGAAGGCTGTGAGGAAGTTCTGGCCGGTAGAAATCACCAAGTGCCGGCTCCGTGACTGGCTGCCAAAAAATCCATGGGAAACCCTGCCTTCAAGGCCAGTCCGTCCCACCTGGAAAGAAATTGCTATCGCTGGTCGCGACTTGTGGCTGTAATCTTGCTTATAAGCACTGCAAGAGAGCCAACCGAGTGGGCAGCAGTTACGACTGTGGGTGGGACACCTGCAAACCGTCTGCCCGGTTCAAGGCATTGGTTTTATTCAGAATGACGTCATTGCTCTCCCAAAATGGCGCGAACAATTCAAGCTGGCCCGTCACGACTCACGCCGACGGTGCTCCAACTTCTTGAGGCAGCTGGACAACTGAAGAAGTCCTCAGGCTCCAGCTCCAAGTCGTTGCATCTCTCCCTTGCAAGTTGCACCTCATTTGCGGCACTAGCGCCGCACCTCATCTCTATCTTGGTACGCTGTTGTAAGCTTTGACCGCAGAAGGCCTTATAAAGGACAGCGGGAATTGGTCGCAGGCGCAATGGCGGCCGTCTCCCCTGCTGTGAGCGCGGTGCTAGGGCCAGACCTCAGCAATGCAGAAACGCTGCTGAAGATGCTGATGTCACCGTCCAATGCGGAGCGAGGCCAGGCAGAGTCGCTCTTCGAGGAGTGCAAGAAGCACCCCGACCCTTTGGTGACGACGCTTGTCCTCGTGCTGCACCGCTCGACGGTTCAGGAGAATCGGGCTATGGCTGCAGTCCTGCTCAGGAAGGTTATAACGAAAGACCAGGTGTCTCTTTGGCCCCAATTGAGCACAGCGACTCAAGATGGAGTCAAAAGCGGGCTTTTGCAGTGCGTTCAAAAGGAGGAGAGCAAAACAATCTGCAAGAAGCTGTGCGATAGCATAGCAGAACTAGCGGCGGGGATCTTTGAGGAGGGCCTCTGGCCGGAGCTCCTGCCGTTCATGTTCAATTCTGTCCAGTCTCAGGACGATAGGCTACGGTGGATTGCCTTGCTTATATTCAGCCAGCTGGCGGCGTACCTGGGGAGCAAGCTGCAGCCATACTTGCAGACACTGCACGCCGTGTTCCAGGAAGGGATGTCCAGCAGCAGCAGTTCGGACGTTCGGACGGCAGCGCTGCGTGCGACAACCGCATTTGTGTCCACGTTGGAAACGGCCAGCGAAAGGGACAAGTTTCAGGTAAAAGCAAGAATGTGGCGGTAAAGGTCTTCAAGGACTTGCCGATGTTTGAGTGCCTCTCTTGTTCAACAAGTAGTGGTCTGTGGTCGATCTTGGTAGGCAGTTTGATTGTGAATATAATCAGTTGACCTTTCCATCCTTTTCAGCAGCTGCCAATGAAAGGTTGTGTGTCGTCGATCCAAGGAGTGTTGGCGGCCGGGTGTGGGCCGTTACTTCGGTGGCTTACTGTTCTTGGACGTGTTCAGCAACCAACATCGGTTTCGCTAGCTTTGAGTTGTGCCAAGACGAGGATCTTGAGTATTGGAGGTTCCAGCTTGAATCCTTTTAGATATGCAGCGTCCTTGACATCCAGAAATGCCGCAACTCCTAGATGCTTGACAACTGCATCGGTGGTCACCACCAACTTTCTTTGCGGAGGTGTTCGACTTGTTTGAAAGAAAAGCCCCCTTCACCATGTCCGAAGCAGTGCGGTCCTATTTTCAGTTGCACGAGTTGAATCTCTGGCCTAAAACAAATGAATCGTCGTTCTGATAGATGCCGGTCACTGAACCTTTTGGGCATGGAGACTTAACTCTGGCCCGGACAGATTGCAAACGTTAGCCTCTTCTAAAGTTTAACTCATTTTCCCAGCTTATCATTGATGCCCCAGAATGTTTTCAAGACTGAAGTATGGTCTAAGGCTGCTGGTGCCAGCTACAACCACCACATAGTTACCCATATCTTTAATCCAACTGTTGAAACATTTCAAACAGTGCCGACCGTCAAGTTTCTGCCTTGCATGTGCGCGCCGCGCATCGATCTATGTTTCGCCTTCTGCAGCATGTAGAACCGCCATTACTAACCCCTTTTGCAGCTTGTATAGCCCGACATGTGTCCGAATATCCTGCTTTCATCCTTTTTTGGCAGGATCTGCTGCCAGCAATGATGCAAACACTGACGGTGGCGCTGAACAGCGGGGAGGAGGCAACCGCGCAGGAGGCGCTCGAGATGTTCATCGAGATTGCCGGCACGGAGCCCCGGTTCCTGAGAAAGCAGCTGGTCGACGTGGTGGCCGCCATGCTGCAGATTGCCGAGGTGGGGCACTCAAGAGCTAGCCGCTATCTTTTCAATCATTGACAAACCCCAAGTTCTCTTAGAGCGTGTGGCGCTGACAGCAGGGGGCCTTGTTCCGCCGGGTGAATGGAGTTTCAGCCTGAGACATCTCCTGTCTACTAGGTGTTGCGGGTTCTCCTGGTCCTATTGACTTGCGTGTAAATGTGCACGAACCCTTCCAATGTAGGCCTTCTTGTTGCACTCGCTCAATTCTGAGTCAATGTTTAAGAAAGCCACAAAACAGATCATGCTTTTTGTTGGGGCAATTGATCAGTCTCTTTGCCCGGAAGGCTGGTCCTTCCCACCACCTTGTACGACTTCTCTTGTCATACGCAATACATAATCAACCCACCCACTGCTTCTTTGCTTGCAGGCCCAGCAACTCGAGGACAGCACCCGCCACCTGGCGGTCGAATTCCTGGTCACGCTCGCCGAGGCGCGGGACAAGGCCCCCGGCATGATGCGCAAGCTCCCGCACCTCATCGGCCGCCTCTTTGCGGTGCTCCTCAACTTTCTGCTCTCCATTGAGGACGAACCAAAGTGGCACACGGCCGACAGCGAAGAGGAGATGATCACCGACGAGGACAATTACGACGTTGGGATGGAGTGCTTGGACCGATTGGCGATCTCACTGGGCGGGAACACGATCCTCCCGGTGGCGAGTCAGCTGGTGCCGGCATGCCTGATCGACCAGGACTGGAAGAAGCGGCATGCGGGGCTGATAGCACTGGCGCAGATCGCTGAGGGGTGCGCCAAGGCAAGTTCGAGAGACCCATTCTAAATACAAGCTTTTCAAGAAGAAGACGCCTCTATCAGGCTTTATTTTCGAGAGTGGTTTGTCCAGTGGCTGAGGTCGTTGTGACGGATGGGACATGAGAAGGTCGATTACTTTTATTAGACTTTATATTCGGATTGTGTTTGCTGGGGGTGTCGTTGCAATGAAAAGTCCATGTCAATGGCATTGTTGTTATTGTGGTCCAGGTTGAGTCGCAACATCTTGTGCTCTGTCGTGAAGAGCGTCCTAAGTTGAGCGGTGGCTTTACAAACCTGCTGACCGTCGTCTTTAAACAGTCTGGACATTATACAAAGTGCTCATTGTGTTAGGACTGCGTACGTCAGCCACTACAAAAGGCCGGATCCAATTGACCGCAATACTTCCGTTTCTATCATCCGACTGGAGTACTTCTTGCGTCACAGGTCCTGTTAGACGCGGGCCCTGTCGATGAGAGGACACTTTCGTGTGTTCCTATCCGTGATACGCGCTGAGCGCTCCTCATGTCAGAGCTGGGTACTTCTGCCACTGTTTCTGATGAGAATAGGCTTCAGTGCGAGTGCATTTCCCATTGCTCATCTCCTGCTTCGCAGGTCCTGTTGAAAGACATGGGCCCTGTCGTGGAGATGATCCTAGCGTCCCTGGGGGACCCCCACCCGCGCGTTCGGTGGGCCGCGATCAACGCGCTTGGCCAGCTGTCAACCGACCTGGGGCCGAACCTGCAAAAGAAGTTCCACGCCAGAGTCCTCCCAGCGCTGCTAAACTCCATGGACGACTTCCAGAGCCCCCGGGTGCAGGTGAGCCGTACTAGAGTGTGAAGTGCTTAGACGGGGGGAGGCATGAGACACAGGTGTGCATGAAAGGCAGACGCCAACGAATGGCTGGGCAGAATGCGAAATCCTTCTCCCCTCGTTAGTGAGTTCATTCGTTCGGATAAGTCCTTGTTCACACGCCCGGCCGGAACGGCAGTGTCGGGGTCGATCCAATCTAGGTACGGAGTGTTGCTTTGAGGGCTTCAAAGGACCCCCGAACAAAGCTCCAAACACAAGGTGTCCTTTTGGCGGAAGCTCGTGATCCTTCTATGGCCTCCGAAACACACACGAAATACATCTCGCGTTCCTGCAGGCGCATGCGAGCGCAGCGGTACTCAACTTCACAGAGAACTGCGCGCCCGAGATCCTGGAACCATACCTCGACAGCCTCATCAACAAGCTGTTGGTGCTGCTACAAGTGAGGCCGTAGCTTTCGTTTGGGTTCCCTTTTCCGATGCTACAGGGTCAATTCGTGCTGTACGTTCTTTTCCATGTCTAGTTAAAGTCGTGTCTGTATAACCGAGACAGTCGCAGTTATGGATGACACGTTCGACGTTCCTCGACGTTGACCTTTGGTGCAAACGTTGTAGCAGAGACGCCGAAAGTTTGTAAGCGAGGTCGATTTTGGGTTGAGGGGAGTGAGTGCAAATAAGAGCTCCCCCGAGTGTCTTGCTGAACCACCTTTCCGTACTTGCAGCAAGGGGGCCGGAGAATGGTGCAGGAAGGGGCGTTGACGGCCCTGGCATCGGTCGCGGATTGCGCGCAGGTAAGCGTGCTGCCCGTTTTCACGGTACATCTCTTGATTCCTTTTTTGCGGGCCGAGACGAAAGGGTTCGCCTAAGAGAAGATTAGTTGCGGCCTCGTTGTTCAGCCTGTTTGAAGTCCCTTGCTTAATTCTGCAGATTCTGTTGAATAAGCACTACGGTGGGTTGACAGACCTCGATCCATTCTGCCCTCGAAATACAATAAACCTTTACAAGGTTGTCTTCTACTTACGGCCAGGCGTCTCACCGTCGTCGTTGAGTTGCTCCAATAAGCATCACTTGGTGGTGATGCCAATATGCCAAGATTGACTTATAGTAACGGTCAAGCCTCTGATCATCTGTTGAATCTCCCCCCTGGTCCCTCCCTGCAGAACCTGTTCGACAAGTACTACTCGTGATGCCATATTTCAAGATCATTTCCGCTTCCGGACTTCCAGTCCCTCACAAGTTCAATTTTAATGAGTGATGACTATTGTCGAACCGCTCCCCTGGTCCCTCCCTGCAGAACCTGTTCGACAAGTACTACTCCGCCGTGATGCCGTACCTCAAGTCCATCCTGCTGCACGCGACCGACAAGACGCACCGCATGCTGCGCGCCAAGTCCATGGAGTGCATCAGTCTAGTTGGGATGGCCGTCGGAAAAGATAAATTCCGCGCGGACGCGAAAGAGGTCATGGACGTGCTGATCAAGCTGCAGGTCGCGGACATGGACGACGACGACCCGACGATAAGCTATATGCTGCAGGTGCGCTTATTGGGTTGGTCAGTTGATGGGGTGGGAGTGGTGGTTATACCGTAATTGCACTTGTGGAGGTTTCTCCGGGGAAGGTATGCTTGCGAGATGTTTCCTGGAAAGATTGGGGCTTGTGATGCAATTGCGTGCTCGACGGAGTGTCCGCACATAGACAACGCTGTCGCTCTGGTTCGCAGCAATCCCGGTTTTGGATTGTTCGTTTGGGAGGGAGGGTACGTTACAGCACCGCCTCAGTCTTGTGCCACTCGACGGTGTTGACGTCAGAATGCTCCGCACATTATTGATGTCGGTTTAGAGGAATTCAAGTCGAGTTGGCAAACGTGAGATTCTGCAAGGAGCGAGGCAAGAGTGAATCCGGAGGAACCAAGTCATGTTGGCTGTGAAAGGATCTGCGAGAAGGGAAACAAGTTAAAGGGGTATGAGACACTGAACTTGGTCCCTCTTCTGTTTCCTGCCAGGCTTGGGCGCGGCTCTGCAAGTGCCTGGGTCAGGAGTTCCTGCCGTATATGGAGATCGTGATGCCGCCCCTGCTGCGGTCCGCACAGCTCAAGCCGGACATCACCGTCCGGAACGCAGATTCGGACAACGAAGACGAGGACGAGGAGGATGAGAGGTCAGTCTCACTTCTAGTTACGGTGCTGAACAAAGAGGTTGCTGTGTTGGGGAGTTCTGGGTTTCGCCCCTAGCTTGGCGACTTTACTTGCAAGAGCGGGTGCCTTCTTTGGAACGCCGAGTCAAGATTTGAGCGTGAACGAAGACGAGTCTGGTCGGTGGTAATCTGCTGTCCCCATGTCGCTTGCCTTACGCCGTTTTCAATTCCAGCTTTTGCAGTAAGTGAAAGTGCCCAGACCGTATTTTGACATTCACGTTCGCATCCGCAACACGCCTCTCACGTCGCCGTCCGTTATAGACCGGACCATGCATCATCGAATGCTGTCGATGATTCTTTCTTTCGATGATTCCCGGGATTCTTTGAGACCACGCTGAAGAGTGCACCATCTGTTGAATCATTTCAACACTGAGTCTCTTGACCTGGACCGTGCAACCCGACTCCTCAATCCTTGTCGACTGACGCCCCGCTTTGTTCCGCCAGCATCGAGACGATTCCGCTGGGCGACAAGCGGATACACATCCGGACGAGCGTGCTGGAGGAGAAGGCGACGGCGTGCAACATGCTCTGCTGCTATGCCGACGAACTAAAAGAGGGTTTCGCGCCCTGGGTGGAACAGGTACGGCGTGCTATCTACAGCACTTGCTTTTTGTGACTTCCGCAATCTCTTTCTTATGCGACAGCGTTGTTCACGTTTCTCTGAGGACAACAAGGGTGGCGTTTCCGTTTCTGTCGTACAGCCGAGAAAGAGTAGAAACTAACGAGCAGGACAAGGTTCAAGAATGAGCCAGGGGCCAATATACGCTGCGTTCCTGTCCCTGGATTATGTGGCGCTCGGTGTGCATCAAGTAAGTGACTGAGATGCTCGTTTCTGATTCTGGCAGGTAACTGAGATCATGGTGCCGCTGATCAAATTCTACTTCCATGAGGAAGTGCGAAAAGCTGCCGTGTCAGGTGAGAGTTCGTGCACCATCGTCGATACGTGGGCACGGCCGTGACTCAGTTTAGGTACTTCGTTTCTGGGGAAAGGAGCGAGGCTTGCCCGCTCCAGATGCCGCCATGAGTTTGTCAGAGCTTGAGAGGGCCTCTTATCAGTGTGAAGCAGATTGTGAGACATCAAACATTGTTTTGCCATGGGCGTTGCTGTTTGATCCTTCGTCTCTTTACTCTACTCAAGTACCATTGAATCGTTCGGAACTCTTAGCCACAAGCCATCAGTTCCGTTAACTATCCTCGGACTCCGACCTTTAATCTCCAAAGAGTGGAGGAGATTACTTCAGTGTAAGGGCTTAGATGGATGTGCCATTTGGCTCAATGTTTCTCAAACTGCTCTACAGCCATGCCGGAGCTGCTGCGGTCGGCGGAGCTGGCGTTGAAAAAGAACGGGCAGGACATCCAGCAGCTGAAAAAGCTGGCTGACGTCATCATCGGCAGCCTGGTAGAGAGCCTGGGCAAGGTGAGGCTTAATCCTTGAAAGAGACACCCGCGTTTTGCTTCTCGTGTTGCTTGCTGGAGACGTTCTCATATCTTTTCACTCGTCACAACTCCACCAGTGTTTCCTCTCACGCAGCAGCCGGAAGCGGCAATCCGTAGCGACTTGTTTGAAGTCGCTGTGTTTTCTCCCTCACTACAACTCACATACATCGCATCCCCGGCAGGAGTCCGAGACGGTAGAGTCACCAGAACGTTTTCCTTTTATAGATATCAACAGCCTCATACACTCAGTCTCTGTAACGTTCTTCTTTTGTAGAGTCTCACCAGCGTTACACCCCCCGCAGGAGCCAGAGGCGGAGGTCGTGGCGAGCATGCTGGAGTCGCGTCTTTCATGGTCTCTCTTTACACCAGAACAAGATGCATTCACTCACCAAGATTCATCATAGGAACCGTAACGCTTGAACTTATGAAACTCACCAGCATTACATCCCCCGCAGGAGCCCGAGGCAGAGATCGTGGCGAGCATGCTGGAGTCGTTGGGCGAGTGCATCCAGGTGGCGGGGCCGCTGCTGGACCCGGGCCAAGTGAAAAGCATCGTGGACAATTTCCAGGAAGTCATCACGGAGACGCTCAAGCGCAAGGAGGAGAAGCACGCGCGCAGCCGCACAGAGGACTTCGACGAGGAGGAGGGGGAAATGCTGGAGGAGGAGATCGAGCAGGAAGACGAAGTGCTGGAACAGGTATGGGTGTTCACTCTGTTGTATCCGGTGTTAGGGGTTTGCGCCTTTAGGGTTTAAGGTTTGAGAGTGTCCGCTTATCATTGGGGGGAAGGTGCTTGGGGAGGAGATTGAACAGGAAGCTGAATTGCTGGAAGAGGTATGTGTGTGCTGTTGTTCATGCCCGGCGTCTGCTCTGAGCCCTGATGGTGTTGCGAGTGGCTTGCTGAAACAGAAACGGGTTGTTCTGGAAGTGCAGCCCATTCTATTGATCTCAGCTTCTAGATCCGGTCGACGAGCTTCCAAATCCGGCCGACGAAATCTAGCTTCTTTGCGACTGCTTCCTCAGAACGCCGCAGTGGACTCCACACTTTGCTGCCCAGCGCTGCCCCCTTTACGATCCCAGCCTAATTTTCGCAACGTTCACAAATATAAAGCATGGTTACTCTGCATTTCGCAAACAGCAGGTGTTTCAACCCCGAGTTGATACTCCCTTGAGTCGTCCTCGAGTTATTAGCAGCCTAAGCAAGCGCCAGCTCCCGCTCGCGTCTCTGCAGCTGGCGGAGTGCCTTGGCGAGCTGCTCAAAGTGTACACAAAGTTCAGTTGTTGCCACGTTTTATGCATGATTATCAGTGTTAGAGTCGGGACCCCTCAGAGAGAGTGAGGCGACTATAACTTATATTTTCCGCTCGCCTCTCCGCAGCTGGCGGAATGCCTGGGCAAGATGCTCAAGGTGTACAAGGCCCAGCTGCTGCCGCTCATTGCGACGCTCGTCCCCTTCCTCGCGCCCCTGCTCGAGCCCAAGCGCCCCGCCGCCGAGCGCCGCGCGATCATCTGCATCTTCGACGACCTCATCGAACAGACCGGCGAACCCGGCAACCAGTACTTCGACCTCTTCATGCCCGCGATGCTCCACAGGTGACGATTCCGAACAGACTTTACTTGGAATTACTTCGATAAATCCGGCGAGAGAAAGGGAATCTTTCATGACGCTGAAGTCGACCAGAATCTGAACGCCCTTATGCTCTCATTTATATTCATTCGACCTCTTCATGCCGGCGATGCTCCACAGGTGATGATTTATCATGACTCCTTTCGATTCCGATTCCCGACAATCTGACTAGAGAAACGGACTTGTCTATGCTGATTGTAGATGAAGATTTGTAGGCCTTTGTTCTCACCTGGATCGGCTTCTTCAAGGCTGATGCTGGCAAACCTTCCCCTTCCTAGGACCGTTCACGAAGTTGTTCTTTCCTTTCCGAGTCTTCACTTCCCCGAACGGAAGATGTGAAGTTCTGTGACTCTGACAGCAGAAGTACTAGCCGAAGCTGAATCAACTTTTTCGACTACAGCGCAACGGACCCGCACGCGGACACGCGGCAGGCCGCGGTGTTCGGGCTCGGCGTGTGCGCGCAATTCTGCGGCGCGCGGTTCCGTGGCGTCGCGCACGAGGCGCTGGCGAAGCTGAACGCGGTGATCAGCGCGGAGGGCGCGCGCGAGGAGGAGAGCGTGCTCGCGACGGAAAACGCGATCAGCGCGGTCGGCAAGATCTGCGAGTTCCAGCGGGACTGCATAGACGCGAAACTGGTGGGCGGGCTGCAGGGTTTGGCTCATTTGAGTTGTGCTCATTCGTGGATGTCATTACGGTTGATGCTCTCTGGTGAAGGCGGTGGCGCCCTGTCGGATTTTGCACTTAAGAGGATTTGGAGCCCCCAGTGCTACGCCTGCTTCTGCATCGTACTTGCCCCCGCTGGATAGCTCTCGTCCGGTCTGATTCCAATCAAGGAACGTCACTGGTTCTGCCTTGCAACACATGCCGTTCCGGAAGAAATGCTCACTGTGTTGCTTGTATGTCGCAACAATTTGGGCCTTGCAGCTGAAGCTGGAAGCCTGGCTGTTGATTACATCAAATTCGCCTTGTGTGCCGGGCCCGTACTCCAAGGTATAGAGCTACTCGTCAAGATGCTCCCAGTAGGCGTCTAACTCAACAGAGATCACCTTCCTGTACTGTCGAACGTTTGTAAGCAGAGTTTACAACCCTACTAGCGTCTGACGAACCCCCCTGTGTCCAGGTATTACCTGCCTTTTTGAGCTGCCTGCCCATCAAAAACGACCAACTAGAAGCCAAGCTCGTGCACGAGTACCTGGTGTCGCTCGTCGAAAAGTCGGACCCGGACCTGCTTGGCCCGGGGCAGCAAAACCTCCCGAAAGTGATCGCCGTTTTTGCGGAAGTGCTGACGGAAAAGGACTTAGTCACCGACGCGGCCGCCGGGCGGATACGGGCCGTCCTGCGGCATTTGCAAAATTCGCTGCCGGTAGACGTAGTGCGGGCGACGTTTGGGGCGTTGTCGCCGGCGCAGCAGGCGGCTTTGCAAAGCGCGATGAGTGTACAAGGATGATGTGGGGGCCCTGTGTAGGTATGTGTCTGTCGTTATATGGTGGTTATTGTTGTTGGCTCTTCTCGGTGGAACTATCATTATTACGGATAAGCGAAGGGGGAAGTTGCAAGTAGGATGCGCAAGTCGCGCTTGTTGGTGCAAGCCATAGAAGTTCAAGCCCATCCAAGCTCAAGGCGTTTGGGTGTCGTCAAATGTATGTATGTTCTTTTGTATCTGCTCTTGCAAATGCGTCTCATACAAAGGCAAAACCCATGCAGAATCATGATCCAAAACAGGTACGACGAGAACTTTCTTCAATCCAGCACTTCATCTTCGGCGTTCATGGTCAATCTTGGTCCTCTCCTTCCGACTGCGTAGCCGTTCCAACTTTCTTCGCAAATTACTCGGAGATATGTTGCTGTCTTTGCCATGCTCGTACCTAATTGACTCAGGTTGAGAAGATGCAATAGCGTTACTCCATTGTTGATTTCATTGTCCGCATGTACGTAATGAGTGACCTGAGGGCAACTTAAATTGAGTACAGAAGATTGAGCTACCGCGGTGCGTTAACATTAGTACTTAGATGCGCACGTCTCAGGACGCGTTAAGTTATATTGCCGTCATTCATTGTGTTCCCTAGCTCGGGCATGCACGTGACACGTGTCATGTTCGTGTAGGGCGGTGTCCCTTGCAAGATGCGCCAGAGCTCTCGAATTCGCTGGCCCCATCGCACTGCGTCGCCGGGCCGGCCCTTGCAGGACGGAAATACGCGCTAATTGTGGTAGGACCGATCGCGCGCATGAGCGCTCTGTGGGCGGCTTCTTCGGCTGGAACTTCAGCTGGATTGAAACCAGAGCTCCGACTTCGTCGTGGTAACATGAATGCCAATTAAGTCGGGTAACTTGTAATTCCCGGCAGCCTGAAGGCCAGCCAACCGTGTGCCACCTGGCGTCTTCAATCAGTTTGCATGCACAGGCCGCCCGCTCGGCAAGCTTCGTCTTGACTCGGCGCCGCCATCCGCATCTGCATCAGCATCTGCATCTGCTGACATGAGCCGCTTTTGCTGCTCAGCTCAATCCTTCAACGGAATTGAGCCGTTCCTTTTTCCTGGTCCATCCGGCACCTCATCTGCCATGGTTTTGTTCCACACCGACTTGCATCACACCGAAAGGATCCGAAAGCATTGAAAATTTGAGCATCCAAGCCGCGCCAATGCACTTCCAAGCCCGCCTTGCCTTCTTTGTTCAAAGACTTTGAGAGCTTCATCCAGAGATACTCTGAGACAGCTCGATCATAGATATCCAAAGATGGTCTTGTTGCACGGCACTCTAGATGTCGCCATTCTCGAGGGGAGGAACCTGGAAGTAGCGTTTTACGGGTGCATGCCCCAGCTGCGCTCTGGATGCAGGGCCTGCGTTCAGGAAGCTCGCACGTCTAGTTCTTCTGGCGCTAGCTCTGGGGACGAAGAGCATAGGACCCGGTCATGCTACGTGGTGCTGAATGCGGGTGAGTGTCCTGTCGTCAGCAATTGCAATGTGGGGATTCTGAAGGTTGGAGTCAAACGGTCAGTGCACAACTCTGGGTGATCAGGAACCGCGACTGAGGGCCAATTGCGGCCTTTGAGAGATCACAAGAGAGCGATGGAAGTGCACAAAGCTGTGCCTCTCGTGTCGCTGGCTGATACATACGGTGGGAACTGTTCAATGCATAAACTGTCTCGAGATTTGAATACCTGTAGAAGTTGGGCTTTCTCACACATTATCGGGGGCGCGTAAGGCAGCAGCAGATCGCTTCGGTGCCTGCCGTAAGGCTTGCAAGCCAATACATAAAGGACGCAGCAAAGGAGATGATAGGCCAACAGACGTTGCTCTTCCTTGACTGAGCGAGGAAGGAAGCCATCCCTGTTTCGTCAAAAGGAAAGGGGGATACTGAAAATCTACGGGTTGTCTCTTGAACAAAACATATGCATTGTTGTCATTAGCTGCCGGCAGCCGCACAGTCTCGAGCAACAGCGGATTGCTGGACATCTCACTCTGACCGGTATGGTCAAAATCAACATGAAATATCAATTGTTGATCTGACAACGCAACTGAGAGACAGGTCGCTCTCATACTGCTTCTAATCTGTGCCCTACTGTCCCCTTTCATACGCATCTGAACTCTCGTGTTTCTTTCTTCCTCTGAACAAACTCACTCTACTGAACTTGCCTTCTTACTCCGGAACCTGGACTTCGGATTGCCTTGGCCACTTCCATCGACCATATTAACCAATCAATGAACCTCCGTCTCTCCCCTACAGGACCCTCCCGGTTTGCCGCCAGCCGGGAGGTCCGCCACCTCAACCTGCACCCCGTCCGCAACGAACCCTCGAAATCTTAAGCTTTGGTTTAACGGAGTGAATTTCGTTCTTCCTAGCCACTTTTTCCCAACTACCTCGACAGACTGCTCGACCCCTTTTTTTAACCTCAGCTCCTGCCCGGTTGGGCGCCACTCGGGGCACGACGCGCACCCCTCTGAAACGGACCCTACAGTCTCACAACCGTTTGGATAAACGAAGTTAACTTCGTCTTCGATGGCGATCTCTTCCAACCACCTTCCCCGACCACATAATCTCCTTTTCTCTTAACCCCAGGCCCCGCCCGGTTGGCTGCCACCCGGGAGGTCCGCCCCCACGACGCACACCTGGTCTCGATCGAACCCTCAAACTTGGAACTTCCTACCTTCTTGCCATTCCCCCGACCACCTTAACCAATCACTTAACCCCTTTCTCTCCCGGCCAAAACCTCAAACCCCTGATACCCAGGCCCCGCCCGGCTGGCCGCCACCCGTGAGGTCCGTCACCACGACGCGCACCCGGTCTCGATCGAACGCTCCAACCTGAACTCCCTATTCCTGGACTTTTCCCCCGACCACCTTAACCGGTCATTTAACCTCTTTCTCTCCCGGCTAAAATCGTATATCCCCTTCTTTAACCCCAGGCCCCGCCCGGTTGGCCGCCACCCGCGAGGTCCGCCACGCCGACGCGCACCCCGTGTGGAACGAGCGCTTCGTCGTGTACCTCGCGCACGCCGTCGATACGCTGACGTTCGAGGCCAAGGACGACGGCGCGGTCGGGGCGGAGAAGCTGGGGCGCGCTGACGTCATCGCTGACGTCATCCGGGGGGGCGACGCGTTCGAGGGGTGGCTCCCGCTGCTGGACAGGAAGGGGCGGCCCTTGAGGGGGGACGGGGAGATCCGGGTTAGGTTAGAGTTCGTTAGCGTGGACCGAGACGAGGCATACAGACGAGGGCCGGGCCCTGTTCCGCACTCGTACTTCCCGATGCGCAGGGGATGTAGGGTGACGGCGTATCAGGTACGGCCGGCGCAGGGCCTCTTCATTGGATGGGTTTGAATGGTTGAGATGGGCTGTTGTGAGTGACTTTGAGGTATGTGAACTCTTAATTTGCGTCTGCAGCTGGGCTCAGAACATACTCTTGGAAGCGGCTTCAATGAAAGAGAAAAGCCTTTAAGATGAACTTTATCGTCGCGGGATTCGCAGGTCAGCAAAAGATATTCTGGTGAAAGAAAAGAATAAGTGATGCACGAACTGAACAAATTGTTCGAAGATTTTGGAGAGACTTTGTTTGCACCTGCGGTCGGCATGCGGTCACATGATGCAGCTTAGTCAATGCATGTTTCCGAGGCACGGTGTCTAAAAAGCTTCCTTTTTGGGATCGAAAAACGCTGTGAAGTCGTAGACAGAATGGTCTAGAACTGATAACGGACAAATCTGGGCTGCAAATTCGACGAGCTTCCTCGATAAAAGAAAGAACGCAATGTCCGCAGAATTGAGAAATACTCCATTTTTCTGATTCTCCTCTTCCCAGATTGAAAGCATTCACACCAGATTGCCTCTACAGGACGCCCACGTGCCCCCCGGTCTGCTCCCCTCAATTCCCTGCCCAGACACCCACACCGTCCGAAACGCGGACACCTCCCCCAGCGCGTGGGGCGACATCTTCACCACCGTCCGAAACGACAAGCACCTCATCTACATCGCCACGTGGCACTTCACGCACACCAGCCGCGCGTTCCCGCCCGCGGAGAACGCGGCGGAAAAGCCGCTAGGGGGGCCCACGATCGGGGAGCTGCTGAAGCAGAAGGCGGAGGAGGGGGTGCGCGTAAACATTATCCTTTGGGACGTCGTGTCGTCGAAGCTGAAGCGGAACCCGTTGGCGGCGACCAAGGCAGTCGACCTGACTCACAACGGGGCCGCCGTGGAGTACTTCAGAGGTAGGGGCGGAAAAGCGGGGGCAAGAAGACATCGGCGCTTGCCTTTCAGCCCTTTCGAAATGTCGGTCCTCGCGTAACATATGAATTCTCGTCATTTTCTTGTCGGCCTCGGCACATCTTGCGAAACAAGCGTCCTCGAACATTATCAATACACATTTCAACGCTGGGACAAACGTTTTGGCAAACACGAGGTTCTAGCCCCTCGCTTCCTCGCAGAAACAACGTTACACTTTCTCAATAGTCGTGAGAGCAACCCTGACAACACTTCTTCCTCTTGTTGTGACCCTGATCTGGTTCAAGTTGTTCGCGAACTACGAGGTAATTTCCGTCCTGATTTCGGCCCTGTATTGCCAAACTAGCGGTTGTAGCGGCACATAAGCTGCACTGCCCTCAAAACCCGGGGACATCATCCCTTATAACAGGAAGTTATATGTCCGCCAACTTCAAGGTGGTTTGAGTGCGGGCGCCGCACGATTCCCATCAACAGCTCATACGTTGTTGCACTATCCTGGACACTCAAATACCAGACGTTGCCCCAACTCGTGATAGCCTAGTTACAAGCTTCGTGACAGCAACTTTCTCGTTTCATCTCCTAATAGTTCTCGATTCTTCACAACCTCTTACCCTCTCCGCAGATTCCAAGGTAACTTGCGTGCTGGCGCCCCGCGACCCCGCCAACATGAGCTCCATTTGGGGCGCGCTCGCGCGTCGCATCGGGTTCACGCTGCACCACAAGATCTTCCTGGCGGACGGCGTTGGGAGCGGACACGTCGCAGACGGCCCGGCGAGGGGACACGTGGCGGATGGTGGACTGCGACGGCTGCTCGCATTCATTGGCGGGCTGGATCCGACGGACCACGACTACGACACGCCGGCACACAGCCTGTTCAGCTGGAGGAAAGACAAGTGAGGGGCCTTTATTGCTTGGGAGTGTTCTTCTGAACTACCTTCCCGTGATCTGTTTCGTGGGTGAATCCGACCATCTTTCGTTTGCGCGTTGGATCAGACTCTTGAGACTCTGTTCGCTCCTTAGCGACTAAAGTTGGATGTCCTTATTTTGCGACTAAATGGTCCTTCGGGGTCCATTTTCCTCTTTGATTTAAAGGAATAGTGCTTGAACTTCAGTACAGCATTTACGACGAAAGCGGTCGATTTCTACCTCGCAAGTCGTCGCTTGGTCCGCAACAATTGCGGCTTCACTTGCCATTCAAACCCGCGACTCTTGCTCGAACGAGGAGCCTTGCTGCTTTCCCCTCCATGCAGCAACGTTGTGCTCTGTAATTCGAGACTTGCCTTGTCCGCATGCTCTTTCTAGTTACATTTGGGGGTTTTACGAACTTCGTCCTCTCCTTTCGCGATGTCGTTCTCCGGCAAAGCGCCGTAGAGTTAGCAGAATCATTACCTTCTGCTTCGCCAATTCAGGTACGAGCCCTGGCACGACGCCGAGTGCTGCATCGACGGCCCCGCCGCCTGGGACGTATTCACACACTTCGAGCAGGAGTGGCGCGAGCTGGCCAAGGAACATGTGAATGCGCTCCTGCCCATCTCCGAAACGCGCGGCCTCGCGCACCCCCCCGGCTGGCGCTTCGACAAGCCGCACTGGTCGGAGGACGCGTGTCCCGAGCTCGCGGCCACGAACGAATCGGACCCCGCCACGTGGCACGTCCAGGTGTTCGGCAGCGCGGATTCCGCCTCGCACGCGGGGCTGCCGGAAGACCCGGAAGAGGACTTCAAGTGCGGGCTGTATCGGGAGAAGGGCGTCGTGGTGGATAGGAGCATTCAAAACGCGTACGTGTACACGATCCGACGCGCGCAGCGGTTTCTGTACATCGAGAACCAGTACTATGTGGGAAGCAGCTACGCGTGGCCACGGTGAGAAGAGGCTCCGTTAAGTGATCCCCTGCGCTTTTTTGTGGTTTCGGTGTCTTTTCGTAGCTTGGATTTGTCCAGGCGACTAGAACGGAGTGGTCTAAGATTGAAAGGGGGCTGTTTAGATAGGAAGCAAACTGATCGGAAAGCATTGGGACGTCATTTGAACTCCGCAAATGCCAGATATGCGAAGATTGACGTTGTGAGGACTTGTTGCCGTGCTTCCCACATGGCTTCTCGGTTGAGCAGAAGCACTTCGATGGGTCCGCCCGGCCTTCAAAATCTTTTTCTGGCCATGGTTTTTCCGGAACCCAATTCCTCCTGTAATATTCCTTACCCAGGTACAAAACAGCGAGCGCGAACAACACGGTGCCGATGGAGATCGCGCTCAAGATCGCGCAGAAGATCGACGGCGGGGAGCCGTTCGCAGCGTACATGCTGGTGCCGATGCACCCCGAGATCTACGGCCCGCAGGCGGACGCCATGCTCTACTGGCAGCGCCTCACCATGGCCGCCATGTACAAGTACGTCCGAAACGCGTCCGAATCTTGTTTTGGGAGATCAGAATGTGCAGGCACACGTCCGAATCCTCTCGAAGTTTGTTGATTGTAAGATTCTTGTGAAGGCATGCTCTACTGGCAGCGCCTCACCATGGCCGACATGTACAGGTGCGTCCGAAACGCGTCCAATTCAGGTTCTTTTGTTTGAAAAGTGCCGGCACGCGTCCGAAGTGGCGTCCGGGAAGCGTCCAAAGCTTGCTTGGTTGTAAGTATTGAGTACAGGCATGCTCTATTGGCAGCGTACACCATGGCCGCTATGTACAGGCACGTCCGAAATGTCAATCATCATATCGAAACTCATCTTGCTTACCTCCGATCTGTAAGCTTTCGACTGTTACTCTTTACAGGGTGGTCGCGGAGGCTTTGTCGCGCAACGGGCTGGCCGGCAAGCGGCACCCGCGGGACTTCCTCAACTTTTACTGCCTGGGCAACAGGCAAGACACGGTCGGCCCGCACGGGGGCCCCGCGGAGCAGCCGAAGGAGCGCGGCCGCTGCATCCCGACGAAGCGCGGCCGCCGCAAGCCGCGCCGGAGCTTCATCCACATGCACGCCAAGGTGGGCCCAATGACAATTTCCTAGCCTTTTTGAAGGTGATTGTGGTTCTAAGGTCTCCGGGCGATACGAGTTTCAGGGAGGTAGTACTCACGGAAAGCCGCGTGAGTTGCCACTGACTTTGAAAATGGTCCCTTCTTTTAAGAGTTTCCTTTCTAATCTGCTTCAAGCTAGGCATCTGCAAGCTAGACCGTCGGTGCAGGAGGGTTCTAGCTAAGAGGCGTCTCCAAGAGGTTCCACCTGAAGTCAGCTTTCTCCCCCCTCCACCGTTCACCTGATCGAGACTCCGCCGAATCACCAGTCCCTTCGTGCGGGTCTTGTCAGTCGTTGTCGTTCTGCTTGACGAGAAGAATGGGAAGAGCTCAACATCCGGCTTTGGTCGCAAAGAATCTCCGTTTCAGCAAGATTTCTGGTCCTACTAAGCGCGGAAGGCCATGTTTGGTACCATCCTTCGGCGGCGCGGACTGCGTGCTTCCTTCGCACTGCTTCCCGGCCTTCCCATTGACCCCTCGACACCGTCTCAATCCAAAGGCTTGATTCCACACAGCCGAAATCTCCGTTCGCTCCATAATGTCAGGCCATCAGACGCGGAACGAGGGCTACATCAATATTTCAAGCTCATGCTTCTTCCAGTGCGGTCCTTTCCCTTCTCTCCTTTCGGCCGCTCGACGTCCGCCGTTGATAACTCCTCGCTTCCGATGGAACGAATAGCGTATCTTCACTCTGCCTCGAGTTTTTGAATGACTCACCGGCCCCAATTTGTGCAGATTATGGTCCAGGACGACGAGACGCTCAACATCGGCTCCGCCAACCTGAACGAGCGCTCCCTAGAAGGCGGCCGCGACACCGAGATCGCCATGAGCGCCTTCCAGCCGCACGCCGTCACGCGAACCCTCCAAACCCCGGGCGGGGTGCGCACCCCCCGCGGGGACGTCTACGGCTACCGGCTCTCGCTATGGGCGGAGCACTTCGGCGGCCGGTTGGACCCCCGGTTCGACGACCCGGGCAGTCCGGAGTGCGTCCGGTATGTCAACGAGCTCGCGGAGAGCAACTGGCGGAAGTATGCCGAGGAAAAGGTTGCGGACATGGAGGGGCATATTATGGCGTATCCGATTCAAGTAGGGGCGGACGGCTCGGTACACGACCTGCCTGGGTGGAAGAGGTTCCCCGGGGAGAAGGGCAAGGTGAAGAGGAGCACGCGGGGGCCGGCCTGGTTCTCGGAGTTCACCACTTGACGTGCGCGGAGTAAAATGCAGACTTGGAACTTCGAAGGTACAGGTTGGCCGATCGACAATTAACGGAAGAGCCTCGAGATGACCCTCCGAATAGCGGCAACATATGTGCAAGGTAAAGCAGTGACCCTCCAAAAAGAGGCAACATATGTACAAGGGAAAGCAGTGAAGCAGACGGTAGGTGTATGTGTAAGCGAACCTGTCAGAGTAGGATCAGGTAGTAAATGCAGAAACGCGAAAGTAGTTGGACTGGCAGGAAGGGGAAGCCCTGTGGGAACTCGCCAAATTTGCAAGTTCTCAGCCTTAGGAGGAGCGTACGAGCATGCGGCATTGGAAAGAACTTAACGCGAGATCAAAAGCTGCTTCATTGTGTAACACCTGAGGTGTAACGGTGTAGAGTGGCATAAAACATAGTCAAGTGGAATGTACGCGTGCCATTTGGGTTCCGTCACCCTTGAAGCTAGAACAAGTGCTACGAACAAGGGTCAGAGGCGTTCTATTATAGAGCCACTAATCTGTTGTCTGCGTTTGAAGGTCAACCTAAGCTACCGTCTCTAGCTCTTTTGGATCATTTCTAAATGAGTGCCGCCGTGAGGCCTGCTGTATTGATCACCTGGTCGATCTCTTATCCTTGCTCATACAAGGAGGAAAGGACTAATGGAGCTTTGATCATGGTCGTGTCTTCGTGATGCAAGAGTAGTGCAAGTTGTGCGCATATCTTATTTCGGAGGCCACAACATAGGCAGGCTCTGCTCAACGTGCTGCCAACAAGCGTACTTTGGCCAGCCACACTTCGCAGAACAAGTCTTGTCCCGGTAAAGTTGCTTTAGCATTTGAATAATAGACTCCAAAGCTTCGGCCCCGCTTATGGTTAGGACGGTCATGACATGGAAACGTTCGACATTTTGACGAGTCACTTGCAATCTGCAATTGCGCCTGGACTGTAGTGGACTTTCAAATGTGAGTGACCGCTGGCAACCGTAATACAAATGGGTGCACTTTTGAAAAGTCTATGCCAGACATTACACGTGGTTTATAGTAGGGCCGAAATATACCTAGACAGAAGCCGTATGCATGCCGAAAACTCTTCTAGGCCAGCACTTTCGATGGCATCATGCTCACGCTCATGCCATGGCCTTACATCTAGCTGCTACATCTACATTACATGAGTCGATGGCAATCCATTTGAGATCGTTGATGAAGTCTGTGTTCATGTCAGCATGTTCAAGTTCATACGAATGTCGGGTAGTGCTATGAATAGCTGCCGGCCATTAGCGGACATGTGCACGTTAACACATTGACGGCGTGTCAATCGTAAATATGCTGCATGGCTGTCGCGGTGACCGCGGTTTGTCTGATATAGTAGGCCGCGCGGTCGCTTTCGAGATTGCATCGAAGTCAGATCCGACTGTCTATTGAAATTCTGCCCGGGGCGGCAATGATAAGCGCTCAACACTTGTCAACGCTAGCTGCAGCTTTGCACGCACCACGTTCAAGCTATAGTTCAACATGCACTACGAAAGCATTGAACTAGCTTATCGCTGCCGCTCAAATCTTCAAATGCATGCCCTCTCGGATCATTGGTGATTGTGGTTGCCAGCTGATTTGAAGATATATAGATCACCTTTATGGGCGTGCCGAGCCGTCACGAAAAATAATATCAGCTAATTCGTGAACCTGTATAGGCAATGATTCCGAGTTCAAGGATCGAGCCTAAGTTGCCAGTTCTTGTCATACTAAGTGCGACGATAAATCACCTTGTCAAACTCCAAGCATCACGTTTCCATAAAGACTCTCGAGAAGGACCCGGCCATGCATATTAAGTATGGAACTACACAAGCTCGGGCTAGACAAATAAGATCAAGCATTCCAGCCCTCATGGCTGTACGGGTGCTCAAGATCGCAAGAATCTACTGAATGTCTCAATAACAACCTAGCGGATGCACTCTTATATCAAGGTTGGGATAACGTTTTTGTAGTTCTATGAAGCGAAGCATATTATCGATGGCCTCCAATGAGGCGTCTCGTCCACTGAACGACAGATCCAAAAACTCCAGATTAGGGCTCCCGTCAACAAGATTGACGCAGTGATCAATGTAGATCTCTTCTCCTAGGGGTAGTTCAATCGAAAGTCGCTCTAAGCTTTTGAAGGCGGGTCCGGCTGGCCACTCAAGTAACCTGACCATGTCCGCATGTAAGTAAAGTGCCTCCACATATCTAAACTTGCGGATCTCACTAATCAGATTTACCACAGCATGGTCCCCGGGCTCAACAGTCACGTTCATGTCCACTCCGAAAAACAGCGTTTTTGCTCCGCTACAAACTTGCAGCAAGGACATGACATTGCGAAACTCCCAGAGCCCTCGCAAGTGCAACTCCTCAATATTCCAAGGTTGCGATCTGGTTATGCTGCCTCCACCAACATTCAAAGAGAGGAGCCCCGGGGCATCAATGCAGACGTTGCCAAAACCATCGAGTGTGACATCGACGAGCTTTGGAGCAAGAATCTCCAACCTTTGACAGCGGGCTTTCGTCACTAGAAGGAGCTTTAGCAGGCTCCTTGTTTTGATTTGCGGCTCCTCCAGACCTATCACAGTCCAAGCTCGGAGTTCCTCAAGGACAGGGCATTGCTCCAAAAGAGACCTCAATGCAGAGTCAGAGAGCTCTATGTGGTCCACATCAATCTGTTTAAGACTTTGGAAGGGCCGCTTGCTCGAGAGAGCCCTTGTCAAACTGGTGGCACTGCCATCATCTAACACCCCCCCAAAACTTAGGGTCGTCAGCTGTGGGCAGCTCGACAAGGACTTGAGCAATTGCTGGGTCAATGTGTCAGAGTTTGAACCCGGGCAATCCAGCCTGGCACCATTGAGACTAAAGCTCTCGAGCTTTGGAGCACACCTCGCAAAGCTGGAGACGAGCCCGCTGCAGAGTACCTCAGCAGGATTCATCTGAAAAAGCAAGCTTGTGATGTGCTCTGAGCCTAAGTAGAGACGTTCGACAATAGAACCTTCACAAGCTCGCATGTCCAGCTTCCGCAGATCAAAGTGCAACTTTCCAACCTCTATAGCGACTTGGTGAAAACGCGGGCAAACAGTCTGAAGCCTGGCGAGATCGGCCTGCATTCGCCATTTCCCGATCGTAGAAGAGGACACCTGTACTGCGGGTCAGAATGGACGCGAGAATGCCGTCTGGCAAGCAGTCAAAAGGTAGACTTTTGAGCCCTTCTTGGAGCCGGAGACTGACGAATCTGCCTTTGCCATGGCTTCACCCTTTACCGGTGGATACCCCTCGCAACTGACGCAAATGTAGCAAATAGAAGTTGCAAAGGTAGCCCTGGATGCTGGTCTGTTCAAACTTTCAAAAAATGTAGGCAGCGAAACGCTGCGGTCGCTCGGTTTACAATAAGGAGTATTATTTTGAAATTTTCTGAAATGAAATCTGGAGTTTGCAAGCCTTTCGCAGTGTGATTTATTAGCTAGACATCAGGAGTCAGGCCCGCTTATAATCATTGAATATATTACCGGGCGGTATTGATTTCAATATCCTAGGGTTTCCAGAATTGCAGTGCGTGCGAAAGGTTTCATAACCGAGCAGCCGGCAGGCAGGCTTAACTCGATCTAGTTGTCGGCCGCCGTACCGGCCGCGAGACATAGGACCCGCGACGACGGCACGTGCCGGGGTTCGGGGTCTAAGGCGAAAAAAAAAGTTTTCCGGGGCATCGAACCTCAAAAGCCGTCGAAAACGGGAGTCTGCAATTTCAGCTTTTCAACCACTGAAACCTGCTTTCGATGGGTCGAACCGGGCTTAATAGAGTGATCCAGTCTGCATTGCCACTCCCCCCTTTTCTGAAACTCCGGGGTCGATTGCGACAGCTCGGTACTGACTTTGTCAGTAAACCGAGCTAAAAAGAAGCTGCGAAGGTGCGAACGACTTGCTTGGTTTGCAGGATGGTGCCGAGGGAGTCGGGACTTCGTTACCCGGGCTGTCCCCCCAGCGAGAGAGGCTGGGTTCTGGCCCGGTGCCCGGCTCCCCAGCCCAAGGTCGATTGATCACCGGTATTAGTGGTGGGCCGTGGTGGGCCGTGGGCCCGTGGCCCGTGTCGCTTTTGCACTTTTTCGGGCGGCCGTATTCGGTAAAGCTTCAGTGTTACCGGTACAGACCGCTTTGGCTTCTAGAATCACGGTGAAAAGCGTTGGCGTTACAGGGAAGTCGGTACGTACCCTTGTGCCAGTGGCGCGTACGGTAGGATCAGCATTGGATACGGCACATCCAGCCTGTGCACTGCGCAGGCCAACCCTACTGTGAAGCAATGGGAACCGTAAAACGGCCGCCATCGTGGCCGCAGAGGATGCTGACATCAGCAGAGCTCCTGGGGCCCATGCGCTCTTGATCAGTTGCTAGCTCGCCCTCGGGCCTCGGCCCTAGCAGCTACCTGGTAGCTGAATCAATTATAAGCAACTTCAAAGTTGCCCGGTGCGGCTGGCATTGCCCCGGTTGTAAAGGGAAGGTACGTTACGTGGAAACCAGGAGCCGGAAACGCCGAGCAGGGGCACGTGCGTGCCTCCCACACCGGGTAATACCTAGGTATGCACAACCGGAATGTGCCCGGGTGAGCCCAACTTCAACCAAGTCCAACTTTTATAGGTACCTCGGGTCAAATTTCCTCTACATGTGCTCTCTTGGCTTTAGCAGTTTTAGAGCCTCAGAACTTGATACCGAGGTACGGTAGATGCACTTTTTCACCGTTTTGCTCTGCTTTGCAAGGTGATCATCACTCTGGTGCACTCTGGAAGTTGAACCCGGCAAGTTGAACTTGTAAAGTGAAAAGCACTTGGGGCAAAATGGCGGAGTTTGTAGGTAGCTAGGATCCTCCTAGGTTCCAAGGGTGCAGCTCTGCCAACTGCTTGGGCAGTTTGAAATGCCTGAAGCTACAGGCGAACAACGCAAAGCTCCATCATCTGTGAGCTTTAGCGTAAGGCAAGGGCTGTAACTTTGATCAGATTGTGATTTTGGTGGACTTTTGTCACCATTGTTGGAAACTTGCGCGGTTTCAAGTGCTTCACATCTTGTGCTCACATCTAGCGTGGGGAAGTTGCAGATGAATACTATGTTCAGAACTGAAAGAATGATAAGCAGTTGAGACTTGGGTTTGCAGATTGAAGTACCAGGTCTGAACCTCATGACTCCGGCTTCTTGGGGAGCCTGTGAGCTGGAAGCATGAGCCTAGATTGACAGGCCGGGTGCAAAGTGAAGGACTTACGGACAGATGGCGTCTTCAGAGGAGCCCGAGGCACCTGAAGCACCACAAGAGTCCTCAAATGCTGTCATTAATAGGAGGTTTGATCCGGGCAATAATTCCTGGCTGAGCGAGCCATTGCCCTTGCAACCTGTCCTCCGAACGTTCTCGGGGGTTGCGCACTCTGGTGCAGTCCGCAGAGCGAGGCTTGTTCGCAGTTCCAGTGGGGGTGTCATATCCACTCTGCCGGAAAGCCTGGGAGGCCGCTTGTCGCAGCAGGACAGAACGAACTCAGGAATCTCCAATGCAAGCAGTGGAGGAAGCTTGGCAGGCTCCCCGTCCTCCACCTCTGCTGGTACTGCCCTGTCCCTCATTGCTTGAGAAGCTGCAGCTTTGATGGCAGTTTTATGGATGAGTGTGCTTCGATGGCCTGTAGTTATATGAGGTTCCTGATTTCGAACATATTTGTTAGATGTCTTGCTCACAAATCATGCCGTACTGGACCAAGCGGCACTGGAAATTCCGCTTTGTTGGGTCTTGTTTCATGCCTGAGTGTGCAATAGAATGATGGCCCAAAATATGTGTCGACGCCTGATTACCGAGTTCCTGATCTTCACGGGGTATCTGCAGGCAAAGCGATGGCTGTTCAATCTTGATGTAATGTTCTTAAAGCAAAAGCACAGGTCAAATAGCTGGCCAGTCCTAAATAGTTGATCATCTGTGATGGGCCCACCTGATGTAATTTGGACTGATGCAAGCTCGTGATGACTACCAGGGCTACTCAAGGACCCCAGCTCTGGTGCAAATCGCAGCAAGCTCAAGTGGATGCACGAGAGTGCCGAGTATCTTGCCGAATATGTGGTGCTCAAAGGCCAGGGTCTGACGGAGGA
Organism: Klebsormidium nitens; assembly: GCA_000708835.1. Taxonomy (NCBI): domain Eukaryota; kingdom Viridiplantae; phylum Streptophyta; class Klebsormidiophyceae; order Klebsormidiales; family Klebsormidiaceae; genus Klebsormidium; species Klebsormidium nitens. Next base: position 24,630 of record DF237391.1, on the reverse strand, counting down.
AACTGCGACCCCGAGTACGGAAGCAAAGGCTTTGAAGGAGGGGCCCAAAACAACGCAGCAGAAGGAGACGCCACTCTTCCGGTGGCACACACTGACGTTCATCCAGGTGACTGCTATTCTCTGGTGGACAATTGTAGGCAGTTTTGTTGGAGCATGGGGTTGTCGCAATGGAGCTAAAGCGGCAGTTTCGATGTAGGAGTGTAAAGGCCAATTTTGAGGCGGTCTCGCCCAGTTGTTCCCCTGCACACGGGTCCCCGGTGTACGACAGTCCATGTGACGTTCCATATGCTCCCTTGTTGTGAAGTGTCCCCACACCAGGCTGAGTGCCTCTGGCAGCATTGAATATGGTTTTCTGCCCTGTATCTTGTAGGACGATTTGGAAAAGGCGTTCAACTACGACAACTTTGGATGGGATCTGCGCAATTTCCGTTACAGCATGCTGGTTGCGGCTTTTGCAAGCATCATCATCGGCTACGTAGGTGAGTCTGATGCAGTTTTTTGCTTCTCCGCAACTCTGTGGCGAATACTCTCTGGAAGTCTTTGGGTTTCCCTGGGTTTCGCAGAGACTTGATCCAGGCAAGCAAGTCGATCTTGTACATCGATGGCTGTCGATCACCCTTTTCCTTCTTTGCAGTTCGACATTGTGCACTAGCTTGTTTTGCTTCTAAGTTTTCCTCCTTGCTAGTTACCTCAACATGGAGAGCCCCCGTCTTGTGGTGCGCTTGATCTCTGCAGATGAGCGGAATGCAAGGGCAGTTTGGTGCACCCAGGTCCGATAGGATTCGTCGCCAACTCTAGAAATATGGGGTTTTCAAGGAATGGTTGTGCTTCGATGTTACACAGAGCCGGCTGCTAGAGCAGTTTCTCAAGACACAGTGCCCGTTTGCTTGCAGAGTGCTCCGCTCTCTCTCACATAACTGATGACGACCTCCTGATGCGCCTCTGGGTTGCGCACACCGCGGTTGCATTCGTGGCGTGCCTGTTCGCACTCGCCTCGTTTGCGCCCGTCCTCAAGAGGCGCAGCAAGGTGAGAACAATCTTCGAAGCGCCAGACACTTGCATCGCTGAAGCTTGGGGCCTTCTTCTCGCTCCGACACCATAAGGCACAGCCCCATCAGAGATTTCCTGGCCTGCACTTGATCTCTTCGACACTGTTCGCAGGACCTGTGAAGCGACTTCGTAGTCATGCTGCATTCCCGGCAATTCTTATGCACTAGGCTAAAGCACGCAGTTTTGTTGTCCTTTTTTGGCTTGTCAAGTGCTACTCGAAAACCGATCTGCTCCACTCGCGAACATGTACCAAACCCACAAGGTTAACCCAAACCGTGCACCTTTTGCAGCTCTTTCCAATGATGATGAGCCTTGGCCACGTCTGCGCTGGCGTGCCCCTCTCCCTCCTCGGCTGCTTCGTCGACTTTGAGGCGGGCCTTCTCACGCTCGTCCTCTCGCTCCTCACGAGCACGGCCATCTCGCGCCCCCGCTTTGTCTACAATGTTGCCACGGGGGTCATCATGATCCTCCTATTTGCGATGATCGGCCCGACCATCCCGAACAAGCACGCGCTCGCGCCCAGCCTGCGGACGCCTCTGCGCGTGCTGCAGCCGGTGAACTACATCACGTACTTTAGCTACATAATCATGTACCTGGCGGCGTTCACGTATACAATGGAGAGCTACCTGCGCATCCAGTTCTGCGTGCGCTGGCAGTTCAAGATGGGGAAGCAGGCGATGGAGCGCGCTAAGCACGCTGAGGGCACCAAGGATGCCAAGTCGTCCTTCCTGAGGTGAGTCAATGGCAGACAGGGAAATTTGCTGCACCTGGTCGTGGAGTGCCGAGAAGGTTCTGTGGGGTCTTTCATGGTTGCTGTTGGGTCCTTAAAAGTATTGCTTATGGCACACTGAGAACTCTGGCGGAAGTTTGTCGGCAGGACTAATCAGCAGGTATACTCCTTCACTGCGGGGTATGGATGATCTGGGGATCTCACAGCAGGGCTTGCAGAATACTTCCACGTTTGAGAACAGAGCAATCTTCATCGCTTCTTTCCTGCGCATCAGATGCCAGGAGGAAAGCATAGTATGAGGGGTATAGTCCCGCAGTTGCAGCTCTGAAGAAGGCTAGAAGCTATGAAGTGGTTGTATAAAATATGCTTAACTGGTGAGAGACTCGCACAGCTGTGCTCCAAGGCTCTGGTCTCGCAAGAGGTCACTGAACCAAGTTGTAACCTCTCTTAGCTTTGACAAACAACGGCGGCCTCGAACATTCCAAATGCTCGTCCGCTGTTTTAACTTATTATGGTGCACCCTGCAGCAACATCACGCATGAAATCCGGCACCCGATCGTGGGCATCATCAGCAGTGCAGAGCTGTTGGCGGGCCCCGGGAATGCGATGGACGCGGAGCAGGAGGAGTATGTGCGCGGTATCCAGCAGCAGTCCATGCAGCTGCTGCGGCTCATCAATGACATCCTCGAGTACGCCAAGCTCGAGGGGGGCTACTTCAGGCTCAACCCCAAGGTAGGCGTTGAGATGGGGTGGAGGTTAAGGGCTTCCCTCGCAGGAAGCACTTTTGCAAGGTCTGTCTAGCCTAGGCGGGGGCTTTGAGATGGGTTTGTGCGACAAAGTTGCCACAACAGGTTCAAAAATGGTGTGTCGAGGCAGGCTTGAAACTTGAGAATCAGCTTGTGCATGCAGAAACAGAAGAGATGCGGAACATATTGCCTCCCCAGACTTCCAGCAATCGTCCAGGGTATTGCGCCAATCTTGTTGTTTCTGCAATCTGTCAGCACCCTTGGTTCTGGGCGCAGCCAAGTCGCCGGAGCTGTTCAGCTTTCCACTCACATTGAGGCATTGTTCAAGCTTGATCCCAATCATTGTCTGTGAAGCAAGGCTGACATTGCTCGTTTCTCATCATTGCTGCAGCCGGTGATCGTGGGGGACATTATTGAAGAGGTGGTGCAGAGGCATGCAATCAACGGGTTCCGTAAGGGCCTGGAAGTGCTCATGTATGTGGACCTGCCCAAGGAGCCCCTGCTCGTCGACTCGCACTGCCTCGAGGTGGTGCTCAACAACTGTGAGTCAGCTTGTCTTTGTTCTTATGTGTTGTCCTGTGGAAGGATGGTCTGTGGCTAAGAAATTGCGTGTGAGGATCAGCCATCATAACTAAAGGCAGTCCTTGCTTTAGTCACTGGCAAGGCCAGTCAGCAGCTGTGCATGCACACTTTATTTGAGAGTGCACAATCCAACCGGCGGCACAATACATCCGGCGAGAGGAGGCTCCGGGGAGGTGGATTAGCAATGTTTTCAGACGTAATTGCCCAGGCTTTGAGCAGGCAAGGCATTCACTCGTGTTTTCACTGGTATAAGGCGCTGCAGAAGCCTGTAAGGCAGCGTAATTCTGATCAAGAAGTAAAGAGCTATCCATGTCATCTATTCTAACTTATCCTGCTTCATGCAGTGCTGGACAATGCGTTCAAGTACACGGAGGCCCCCGGTGAGGTGGCGGTGGTCGGCGCCGTCACGCACGAGACTGAGCAGGCGGCCACCATCCACATCAGCGTGCGCGACACGGGCGTTGGCATCGCCCCAACCACTCTGGACGTGATCTTCTCGGACTTTCTGCAAGGGGAGTACCAAGGGAAGACCAAGGTGGGTCGAACTGGTAGTTGGGTCTGCTCTCTTGCGGGAGCGCTAATGCATAACCGTGACTCTGTCATGGCAGGGAGGAGGGTAGAAAAAATCCAGCAGAGGAGGGGAAGATGAGCAAGAGTGGATTGTTGAATGGGTTGAAGATTCAGTCTCCTTAGTTCTCTCTGTTATCAAGTGGCGGTGACAAAGCTTCGGACTCACTCCCTAATTGCATTGACAAAGGGTTTTGATGGCCCTCTCAGCAACCAAGGCTGGCAACTCAACAAGGCAGAAACATTGTGGTGTTTTGCAGTTCTCTGGCATTGGGTTGGGGCTGGCACTGGTGAAGGCGTACGTAGCGGTGATGGACGGCGAGCTGGGCGTGCAGAGCAGCCAGGAGCCAACGGCCAGCACAGGCACAGGGTCGACGTTCTGGTTCGAGATCACGCTGCCGAAGGCGCGCGAAGAAGACCTCTACACCTCCAGCTCGCCCATGCGCATGGGGCGCAAGAACAGCACCCAACGGGCGTCGTTCGAGCAGCAGCGTGAGGGGTTCTTCCTGGGGGGGTCAGGCAGCGAGGGGGAGGGGGGAGAGACAACTGTTGCGGGAGGGGGGGGGGCAAAGTGGGACTCTGGATGAGCGGTTGCGGGGGGGGAGGCGACAGAGCGGCCGGGGTTGCAGGAGGGTTTGGATGGCGGATTGGGAGGTAGTATACGGCAATTGCAAAAGGAGGGGGCCGAGTCGCCGTCGACGCGGGTCGAGGCTTGGCAAGCAGTGGTTGCCAACAACGTTGTCCATGGGTTGGATTCGTCACAGAGCGAAAAATACTCTTCGAAAGAAGGACGGCTTGCTCAAGTCAACGTCAACCTGCCGAAACGGGGGGCGTGTTCAGCTCCGGATCTGGACCAGGGGGTGGCCAAGCAAGCCGGGGAACTCCCCCCCAAAGAGAACCTGCCCCCTGAGGCAGCGCCTCATAGGAGCCCTTTGCGTGGAGAGGAAGCAAAAACGGACCCAGCTCTTGCAGTGTTTGAAGTGGGAGCGAAGAAGGCGAACGGCCTCGTGGACACGATCGTGGTCTGTGCAGATCCGTCATTGAAGGTTCGGCAGACGGTGTCGCAGTATCTGGCCAGCGAGACGATCCACGTGGTCACGGGCTCGAGCCTGAGGAAGGCGCTAACAGGGGCGGCCAGGCAGGCGGCCCAGATGCGGGCGGACCCGGGGCGCAGTAACGACGCGCGGGTGGTGGTAGTGGCGCTCGTCAGCAGCGCGCTGGAGAAGCCCAAGGAACTGCCGCAGGTGGGGGGGGGTCTTTCCTGTCCTCATGTTCGTTGAAGTGCACTTGTTTTGTTCGTTGCCGGGGCCTGGGATTTCGACTGCGGCCAGTGTTGGGGTCGTGGTTTTGTAGTGCAGCGTTGACGGTCGTAGATGCTCTGCGCTCGATAAAGCTTGATATGAGCACCTTAAGCTAAAGTTGGTTGAGTTTTTGAGCCTTTTGAGTTGGGCGCCTTTTAGCCACCTTTCTGTTGAAGCAATATCGGGAGCAGGCACGGCCAAAGGGCAGCAGGCACGGCCGAAGCCCTCACCTTCTAAAACAAGAGCCAGAATCAACAAGCGTTCTTACTGTTTGTCAAGCTTTCGATCGAGCAGCTTTTCTACAAACATAGATCACCAACGCTTTCACGCGCTTTTGCAGGAGGCTGCGGAGCTTGACATCCGCTGGGTGCTCATGTGTAAGGCGGGGGATCTGGCCAACGGGCTGGGGCTCAGCGGAGCCCCCAGCCTTGAGCGGGGTGGGTCGGGAGCGGGGAGCATGAACTCGGGGGGCAGCGACGGGGGCGGCAGCGTCAACGCCGCCGAACTGCTGGCGAGCCCCACGCGCCCCCCCCGGGGGCCAGGGAAGCTGACAAAACGGAAGAGCGCGTCCCAGGAGCTGCAGGAACAGCTAAGAACGCTGTGGCGGAACGCGGCGGCGGAGCAGGAAGGGGCTGGGGGCGCGACCGGGTCGCTCGAGAGCCGTGCGCTGGACGCGCTTGCAGACCAGGTGAATGTCGACGAGTTCCTCAACCGGGGAGGGGAGTGGGCGAACCGGGGGGCGTTGAGCGCACCGCACAGCCGGACGAGCAGCCTGGAACCGGGGCCCCGGCTGCCGTTGAGCACCCCCCACAGCCGGTCGAGCTCGCTAGACGGCTCGTTTCTCGCCTCCTCCATCGAGTCGTCTCCCCTCCACCCAGCAGCCGAGCGAGCAGCGGGCAGTCCAGAAGCTGGGTCAAGCATGGCTAACGCGGCGCAGATCCCCGAGACGAGTGGCGCCCAACCAGGATCCGGGACTCTACAGGCAGGTTCGACGAGTGCGAAAGGTGGGGGAGGCAGTTTGACCCCGCCGTTGGGGGGAAGCGGGTATAATAGCTCGCAGGGCGCGTCGACCAGTGCATCGAGCGGGAGCGGGAGCGTGGGGTCTAGTGGAAGTCTTAGCAGCAACCTGAGCGGGTTTCTGGTGGAGCGGCAAGTGGGGGAGCGAGAGTTGCCCGTGTTCGATGCCACATTGGAGAAGCCCCTCCGGCGGCAAACGTTGGTGGCGTGCATAAAGAAAGTCGCGGGGGAGGTGGCACGGAAAGAGGGCACGGAAGGGGGAGCCCCCGCGCACTTCACTGCGGCGGGAGAACGGTATGGGATCATGGGCCAAGGGTCAGGGGACAGAGAAGCGGCGGAGGGGGGCCCCAAGAGCGTGCACATATTGTTGGTGGTGAGTGAGCGGGTTTGTAGTCGGCTTTTGGAATGTCCAGCGGTCTCTTCGGCTCGCGAATACACGCCTGCCCGCACGAGGATATTTACCCGATTTGCGCCCTTCTTGATCAGCTGCCTGTATCGGAGCACTTTTGAAGGACGGGTAGATGGTGGTGCTGATGGAGGAAGTTGAATCACTCAGTACTCGAGGCTGCAGTCCGACATGATATTGAGAAGGGTGTGCCGTTGTTGGTGACCAAAGCACGCTTTGCACCCGCTGCTCTGCCTGCATCAAATGCTACAGTCTTGTCATTCTTTGTCTACGACCAGACTTGATTCTGTGGGAAAGAGCGCCGCATATCTTGAAACGACCCCTTCCGTGACATCATGTGTTCCGTTTCTTTGCTACCAGGACGACACGATGGTGACGCAAATGCTGGGGCGGCGCATCCTGGAGGGCGGCGGGTACCACGTGGAGGTCGCGAGCAACGGCGCCGAGGCGCTCGACAAGTGGGAGGCGCACAACTACCACCTCGTGCTCATGGACATCGAGATGGAGGTCATGGACGGATACACGGCGACACGTCACATCCGCGCCGCCGAGGCGCTCCAGGGTCGGCCGCGCACGCCGATCGTGGCGCTCACGGCGCACGACAGCATCGACATCGAGGCGAAGAACATGGACGACCTGTTGACGCGGCCGGTGCTCAAGGACGCGCTGCTGAAGATGGTGCGCAAGTGGACGCCCGGGGTGGGGTCCCCGAGCGGGCTGCAAGGGTTCATGCGGACGCCGCCAATTACGCCGCCGGGGGTGAGTGTGATAAGGGAGGAAGAGTTGAAGGCCCTGTTTGAGAAGTTGTCATCTGAGGTGTGCGCTTGCCGTGTGACAAATGCGCGTATTTGCGAGACAAAGCGTCAAGTATTTCAAAGGCATAAGTTCATTGTAGTGGGTGCGTGGGCTGAGCTTGCTGATTTGAGGGCCAGCTCCAGGCGGGCTGTAGGGACGATGTTTCTCGTTCTTACGTTCTTTGAAATTGCGGTTCTACATCAATGCCGTTTGACTCTTGAGCAGATCTTGTGTCGACAGCCTCACTTTGAAAATGAACAGTACTCTTACCCGCTTCCTGAATCCCTCTTGCAATGTGGTCTGCCCCCAATGGTTCTTCTGTCGACTGTTAACTTGCTGATCCGGCTAGCGCTCCTTCATTCTTTTGTCCATCCTTACGAAAAGTGCAAACCGCTTCCTCCAGGACACCAAGGTGCTCAAGCGTTGGAACCCGAACGCGGAGGAACCGTCCCCCAGCCCAATCGCCGTGGACGTTGGCCTCAGTCAGGCTCTCCGGCCCTCCATCTCTCCGAGCAGCTCTCGCAAGATGCTTTTGGGGGATCCCTCTCGCACAAGCCCCCGGGGGCTAGGCTACTCGACGCGGCTCGCGCGGGCGCAGACGGACAGCCAGATAGTGGCGAAAGCGCTGCCCCCCCTGGATGTGAAAGGGGCGCTTATGGACGTTGCGGAGGGGGAAGAGGAGGGCGCGATCGAGAAGAGCCCGTCGCGGTTCCCGAGAAAGGGCTGGTCGGATTCGGTGGTGTGGACGGGGCACGGGCCGGACATGAACTTCTCGCCGAGCTTCAATAAGGTGGGAGAGAGCGCGCTTCTAGATGTGCAGATTCTGAAGAGTGCTGTGTGGGTCAAGGTTTTCTTTGAATCTCAACAGAAGTTGTTCTGTTATTTTGAGTACTGCGTGTAATTACACGTTCCTGAACACCGCATTCAGCCCCCCATTCCGCCCTCTCTAAAACGAGTCTTCTCATCGTGGGTTTGTTCGTTCCTCTTTCACATTTTCAACCCGCTCGTTTCCGCCTCTCTTTCTCACTCCGCGCATATTCCCGCTCCCACAGGATTCCACCGAGGAAGGCGTGCACTCGCGCTGGCGCACCGCGAGCGGGCTCACGCGCGACACGTCAGCATCCTCCCCCGAGATCAGCGACGAGAACCTCCCGGGCCTCGTCAAGTCGCCCCTCCTCGAGTACCGCTCCGACTGGCGCATCGGCAGCTCGCTCAAATTCATGCGCCAGTCCACGCTCGCGTCGTCCATCGTTCTCCTAGTCGCCCCTCTCTGGTCCGGCTGGCCGTGGCGCAACGAATTAGAGCCGCCGCTCGTCTTCGCGCAGCGCGTCGCGTGCAGCCTGACGTCATTCGCGGCGGCGATGCTGACGCTCCTTCCCCCGGACCGCGTCCCCTGGGTGCGCGCGATGCGCGCCAACGTCGACCTTTCGTTTGCCATCACGACGCTCGTGCAGAACCTCTTCATGTTTCTGCTGGAGGTTCTGGACACGGACAAGATGGACATCGCGATCGACTCCGCGCTCAACGCTTACCTCGGGATCCTCGCCGTGAACGCCGTCTGCCAATTCCCGCTCAGCGCGTACGCGTCCCTCGGAGTAGCGGTCTGGACTCAGGTCGCGTGGTTCATTGAGTACTTTCTCGGCGACCCGGCAGTCTCGGGCCTTTACTCCGGGGTCGCTCACCAAGACTTCGGTTTGCCAGTCACGACGGCGGGGCAGATCATGCGGCAACGGGATCTGAGGCTTGTGATGTTCAGCAGCTTTCTGTGGCTCGCGGCTGTCACGTGCATTTGGACGACGTATTGCAGGTAGGTTTCCTCTCGCTATACGTTAGCACCTTTGAGCCGGCCACATGTAACGACTCTCATCTGCTGGTTTGAAACTTTTGCCAACTTGGTTCTTGAGCGATAGCAGACGTTTCGACGCCTCCTGAGCCCCTCAGAGATCACGTCGTGGAGATTGCTAAGCAGTCGCAAATGATTGGCTACTTTGACAATTGCCAATCTGTGTCTTGCAGCGAGACGCGGTCCGCTGACGAGGCGAAGCTGACCCACGCGGTGCGCGAGGCGCATGACGCGGCAGCGAAAGCGATCCGGGCCGAGGCCGCCAGCAAGGCCACCAGCAACCTCATCAGCATCATCAGCCACGTAAGTCTCCATTCTTGTAACCACGGGACCTGTGCTCCGTGCTCGCATTTCGTCTAAATGATGCTACTATTCTGATGGCTAGTCTGTTCGGCGTTCTTGATGATGTTTCGTTCGGAACCTGTCTGTTTAGGTTTGCGCTTCTGCTGCCAGATGAGCTGCTTCCGTCCCAGATTCTTGGAATCTCAGCCCCTGAGAGATTCTCCAAAAAGTGCTTCCGACGGTGTTCTTCCTCACCCCCCATGCCCCTTCCTTGCCTCTCACCTTCTCCCCCGCCCCTCTTTCTGCAGGAGATCCGGACCCCCCTGTCGAGCGTAATCGGGATGGCGGAGCTGCTGCAGGAGACGAGCGCCCGCATGACGCGCATGCAGTGCGAGCTGGTGCGCACCATCCAGCAGTCCACCAAGCAGCTCATGGGCATCATCGACGACCTGCTCTGCCTCTCCAAGGTGGGGGCCACACCGCAAGAACGTTAAAGCCATGGCTCTTCTGTCAGCCTTCCTGCGGTCAGAGGACGTGTATCGGTAGTTCCTACCTCCGGTCCACAAAAGATCAGCAAGAGCAGGCTCATCGAACATCTAGCGAAACCGTGTGCTACCAGTCGTCGGGGGTCTCTTCTGCATCTAAAGAAAGGTACACCCGGTTCCTGAGCCCGTGGAAATACAAATGAAGAAAGGTAATTTTGGTAATTGAGAGTTTCCCATTTTTCCCCCTTAGATACGGCGGCTTCCCCCATCCACAATGAGGTACGAAGTTATCAAAGCTCTTTACAAGCCCGATTCACTTTTGCTTCCTTTCGCAAATATGGGAATCCTGCACTTTTCGCAGCTGGAGGACGGCGACATCCCGATCCGCAACGCGCCCATCAACGTGCGGAGCCACCTGGAGGACGCCATGATGGCCACCAGCGTGGCGGCTTACAATAAGGGCGTCGAGCTCGCCATGCACGTCGACATGGACAACGTCATCTTCTGCTCCGACGCGCTACGCCTGCGCCAGCTCATGCTCAACGTAAGTGGTGAAACGTGTCGCCCTTATTGGATTGAGCACGGGTTTGTCTTTCCTGAGGCTCTGCCGCCTTTCGCTTTGCTTATTTGGACTGTCTCGTCATGAAGTCCGAAGCCTGAAACCCCTCCCGTGCTCCCTGTGCTGCGCTGCTGACTTAGCATAGATTTCTTTTCGAGGTCTTCATTCGGGGTCCTCCTGATCCAATATAATAGGCTCTGAGTCTCGAATGTCACCACTTTTGTACGTTTTGGTCCGTCTGCCGCTAACTTATGCTCAAACCGGGGACCCGACAAGGTCACCGGTCGAGCACTCAGATGGGAACAACTACAATTGGCGTTACTTCAGGACCTCGTCTATGTCCAAACCGCTCCTCTTGCACCAGCCTTACGGTCCCTTTCACTCTCCGCCGCAGGTCCTGTCCAACGCGATCAAGTTCACGGACAGCGGCGGCGAGATCATCGTGACCGCGACCACGACGCCGGACCCCGACGGCCGCGGCACGATCCTCAAGGTCTCGTGCAAGGACACCGGGCGCGGCATCAAGCCGTCCGACCTGCAGCGCCTCTTCTCGCGCTTCGAGCAGGTTGAGCAGTCGGACCGGAAGCAGCGGCAGCAGGGCACGGGGCTGGGGCTGAGCATCATCAAACAGCTGTCGGAGCTGATGGGCGGCACGTGCGGACTGAACAGCGAGGGCCTCGGGAAGGGCTCCGAGTGCTGGTTCACGGTGCGCCTCGAGCCCGCGCCTAGTTCCAAGCTCCGGCTCAAGGCCAGCGTAAATTTGAAAGTCCTGGTCGTGGAGCCCCGCGCGAGCATCCGGCGGATTTTGGTAAGTTACCTCGAGGGGTGGGGCCACACGTGCACCGGGTGCGGGACGGTCGCGGAGGCGCGCCAGCTGGCGCGGAACGCAGAGGCGGCGGGGGGGGCCTGGCCGTTCCAGGCGGTGGTGATTGATTGCAAGGTGGTGCTGAAACCGGGGGGGATGGCGTTCGTGGATAAGGTGATTGGGAAGAAGGCGGGGGTCGTGCTGCTGTCGCCCGTGGAGATCGAAGCGAGTTTGGACATGTCCAAGTTTGCGGCTGTCGCCACCAAGCCCCTCCAGGTGAGAATCTGGAAACCGCGATTCCATGTTTGGGTTTGGAGTTTCGGTTTTTATGGGTTGGGGCCATGCCTGCGAATGTTTGCTGAGTCTCAAACAAGCTGCAGACCAACAAGCGAACCTCGTGAAATGCAAGGCGTTTTCGATTCAAAGAGACTATTCAGCAAACGGCTCCGCAAGTCGTCGGTTGAAAGCACGATGGCACTACGATGTCGTGCGAGAAGAGCGGGTAGGTCTTCCAAGGTCGCAGAACAAATCCTCGTCACTCCTGGGTAGGTTCAACTTCGTTCCCCAGGATCGTAACCATCTTGCCCTCAATACTCAACCCCTCTTCGCGCTTCCCTTGCAGCACTGCCACCTGTACGACTGCATCGAGGAGGTGATCCACCCGACCATCAACCGGGACGAGGAGGTGGAGCACCTGCTGCGGCCCGGCAGCCCCGACTTTCATCAACCGGGCCTCGCCTCCGTGTCCTCCCACGGGAGCCTGGAAGGCCTCTCGAATCAGGTGGGTCCACGACAAACGGACCGTCGTTTTATGAACCCTGTCGCAGGCGATAGATTTGGCTAACTTTTGATACACGAGGGGTTGTCTGGCTGGATACTTTGGAACGCCTCGCCAATCCTCTGAAGAACGGTGAAGGAATGCATTGTAGCGAGACAGCGCTGCAAAGATGCAGATCAAGGCGTCCACTGCTGGGGAGGTGCAGTCGCGCTCGGACAGAGGCCGCGTAACGGATTGGCCTGCCTCTCTACCTTTGCCCTTCGCACTCTTGAGATGAATCTGCATCGTTGCACCGTCAATGCCTAATCAAAACACGGAAAGAAGCTGGACTTTCAGCTGTCGTATCTCTGCCAGCTTGCTCCAATAACTGACAGCTGTCGCATACTTTTGCAGGGGTCCGGTTCACACCCAAAGCGGGTGCGGTCCGGGTCGGACGTTCCGGACACGAGCCTGCGGGTGCTGGTGGTGGAGGACACGTCCATGATCCGGCGCATCATCAAGCAGATGATCTCCATGGAGGGCCACGAGTGCGACGCCGCGGAGCACGGACAGGTCTGTCCTTGGAGCAATCAGATGAAGCCTTGTTTGCTACTGATATGAGTAATGTTACGTTTTGCTACTGTTGGTTTGTAACACTGCAGTTGGATGCGGATATCACTACGTTCTAGGGGAGGTTCCGTGGTATTCGAACGTTGGCACGAGCCTAGACTCTTGATTGTTGAGAGTGCTGCAGAGGGCGTCCAAGACTTCATATTTACTCAGGTTTGGCATTTCACGTTTCTGAAGCACAGCCAGCGAGCAAGTGACTTCCACACCCTTCGCTTATGGTGTCCTAGCTGCGAAGCTCTGCCGCATCCTTTTCACAGCGCTCCATGGCAATCTGTTCAAGTCATCATCAAGCAGATGTTTGTCGAATATTCCATCTCAGGGCGGCAGTCTTTGTCCGTCCGATCCGTCTCTTCAACTTGTCCCTCAAACTTTCCAATTCTTTCCGTTACTCTGCTGATTGTTTCCGATCTGCTTCCCTTGCAGGAGGCGCTGGAACTGATGGAGACGAAAACGTACGACCTGGTGTTCATGGACTGCCAGATGTCGGTCATGGACGGCTTCACGTGCGCGCGCCAGATCCGCGAGCGCGAGGCCGGCACGGGGCGCCACACGCCCATCATTGCGCTCACCGCCCTCGCCATGGCCGGGGACCGCGAGCGCTGCATGGACGCTGGAATGGATGACTACGTAAGCAGGCCGTATTTTTTCGTTTCCGGTATCCCCTTCTGTTTTCTCACTGCCTTCTTTTACCCTCCTTTTGCATTTCCTCATTTTTGTATGTTCGCTTTTCCTGTCCTGTTTTCTCGCACTTTCTAGTCTCCCCCCCCCCCATCATTGTTTGCCTCTTTCGATCTTCTGATCGTCTTTGTGTGAATATTATGTTGCCTTCCGTTGTCTTTAGGTCATATCCAGAAAGTTTAGGAGACAAGAATGGCGCTCTCGTTCCTTCTCTTCTCTTTCTTTTCTCCTTCTCTTCTTGCACTTCCTTTTGTTGCCTTTTCGTTTGCTCCTGCCCCTGTTCAGCCTGAGCTGATGACGTGCGTTTTCGCATCTCTCTGCCAGGTTGTGAAGCCAATCCAAAAGATTCAACTCTTTCAGATGCTGAGCAAATGGTCGGTAAAGAAGTTGCCGAGTCCCACAGCGCGGAGTAGCAGTAGGTAGCGCTTATAGGAAAGGAATCGAGATCAGTTCCGGATGTTGAGTGCGGTGTTTGCAGAATGTGAGCCCACGCTTCAGGTACTGGCTGCGGTACAGCATTGTATGTATGTCGGTGAGCATCGTTTGTTAACACAGAGCGCATACGGTTGCTAGTCAGGACAGACTCAGAGCTCAGGTTATCCGGTTGTAGGATCCTAGGCACAGCCCGTTCGCCTGTCAGGTAGTGGTCTCCTCAGCAGCGTGCAACAAACCCCCCTGCCAATCAAAAGTTGCAGCCGCTTTTGTTCGAGTTTGCAGAAACTTCAAGTGCTCCTCAGGAGTAAGGCTAAGACAGAGGCTCCCAATAATGATAATATCCTAGGAGCCGCTGTAAACAAAGCTGACGTGTGCACTCGACCTCTTGAGTTAACGTATCTTACTGTACAAGTTCATCAAGATTCAGAAGTTCTGCAATCCACTCGTTTATGGATCAGAAATCCCTTCAGTTTGTTTGATCATGTTGTAGATTGATCATGGTCTGAGATGTTTGCATCATGCACTATAATTGGATGAGGTGATGAATGCCTTGAGAAGGATCGGTCACTGTGACGGTCACATGCACTTCCTCTTGCCAGAATGTGTAGCTTTGATGCTAGCACGTACGTATATGCCAGTGGTAAATGCTCATGGTGCGGCGCGGGCGGCCGCCCATTTGAAGTTAAGGATTTCCTAGCTGACAAATGGAGGGTGACCGCAGCCTCAGGCCAAACATGTAAGCGTTACAATCTCGAGTACGACGACTTCAATCGAGAGTCGACAACGTACTAACTCAACAGGTGACTGCGCACTGAACGGAGCCGTGCACGTACACTTATCTAGCGTTGTAGTAAACTTGGCGGGAAGCTTCCCGCCATGTCAAAGTCCCCATGAAGCCTTCTAATTCCAAGTTGCCCAAGAGCCCTTGATAAATGCAGTGGTGCGAATTGGCTGTCACTACATCATGGGAGCATGTAGAGACAATAATGAATGATCTGAGTGGTGCAACCTTGCAATGCACATAATATCCAGTTAGATTAAATTCAACAAGACTGTCGTAAATAAGGAGCAATGCTCGACAATTGTCATGATTCTGATCAAAGACACCCCCAACATGCTTTTTTGCAAACTCCTTCAGTAACTTATCTAAACCTGTATAATATGGACTCTATAGTAAGAAGTTCAATCGCAGTCACCTTTACCTGTCTACTTGCGAGCTTAGCTTCCAGTCACTCCTCAAAAGTCCTTCTTCTTCAATCCTATCTTCTGTGCAAGCGACGGTTTCAACACCTCCTCGCCTGCCCGGACGTGCTCTGCCTTCTCCATCGCTGCGACAATCTCCTCTTCTGCGTGTTCCTGCGCTGCTGCCTTTTTGAACTCTGCTTGTTCCACTGCAATTGCCGCCTTCTTCTCGAACTTTTCATGGGCCTTGTCAACCTTCAATTCCAGTTTGTACTGCAGAGGAAATTGGACGATATGAGACCAGCTTTTAAGCAGTATCTGCGTAGGACTCCGATACGTGCAGATCATGGACTTCTTGATAGTCAAGAGTTGTCAAGGACAGGTATCACTGTGAACACACCTTGGCATTCCTACAGAAATGTTCCACGTGGAGCGCTCGCGCGCCCTGTTGCTGATGCTAAAGCCGGAGTCCCCGCACATGATGACAATATCTTTTCCTCAGACAGCTGAATGCTTATGTGAAGCAGTGTGTACAAGTATAGCAGCTCAAAGAAATGCAAGAAAGCCTTAACTCTTCCACACTTGTTGAGATCCATCAGCGTTGACATAGAACTAAGCGTGCTGTCTGAGTAGGTCTCTTCAATCTGGTCAGCTATCGAACAAGAACGGTAGCATACAGTACAATGCACTGTAGTGGTACTGAGACCATCCCAGAATAGTGCTCAATGGATGAAACGACGCGAAGTTAATGCAGTCAAACTCGTTTGTTGACTTCCATGGAGTTGAAGATCCACAGATTTACCAATTCCAGATTTGACACGCAGTCATGAAAACATTGTTTCCTGCAACAACATTTTCTGAGGCTGCCAGCTGAAGTCACATGAAAGTGATGCGCTTCAACCCTTTACAAATCAACTTGCATCATCAAATTGCCCTGACATAGAAACCGCCTAGAGTCTGTGATACTTCTTGAAAGTTCCATTCTGCAGAAGACTGCCCTGCACAATGGGGCAAAACTTTTGTTTACATTCGAGGATTTTACCTGTGTCTTGGCGAGTTTCTCCGCCGCTTTCGCCGCCGCCAGCTTCACCTCTGCATCTGCATCAGCCGCCTTCCTGGCCGCGAGAGCCTGCGCCTTCTTCGTCTCAGCAGCCAAAAACGCCTCCGCCTCGTGCGCGCGCTTCTTTTCATGAGCAGCCCTGAGCAAGCCTTCCTCATAGTCGTTGTGCTCCGCCAGCTTCCTCTCAGCGCCGCCAGTCAGAACGCTTGACCCTGCTTGGCTTTCGGTCTGTGGAACAACAGCTGATGCAACTCCTGCTTTTGGATGAACATTTTCTGAAGCAGTGTGTGCTGTCTGCTGCCTCTGAGGAGCCGCGCCTCCCTGAGCTTCTCTCAAGTGCATCTGCTCCATCTCTGCAGCAGGAGCAATGGGCCCTTGGTGCCGTTCTGCCTGCGCCACTTCTTGCACAGTCATTGCTCAGGAGCGGAATGGTAGGAGCTGTTTGCAGAAGGAGGTTGCAGCAAAGTATTGATGATCTTCTGGGAGAATAAGAGCGATTTTCTCCTGACTGATTCTACTGGAATGTGATCGCGTTGATCTATCAATTGGTAAAATGCCACTGTAGGTATTCAAACTGAACGCTATGAGATGGGAAGGGTCGTGCGAAGGTCTTTGTGGGGCACCTTGAAGCTGAAAGGTTGGAGGAAGGAAGGAAAGCTTGTAATTACAAGAACGGTAGTCCGACTCCTATCCTAGAAGGGAGAGGCAAAGAGGGGCGCCTTCTTGCGCATTGCAATTCGCAATGCCGTGCCAGCTTGCAGTGCCAGCTGGCACCCTAGTGACGCCACCCTTTATTCTCTGTTTGACTGCCACGTGGTGACCGATACTGCAGCTGAGCTGGCCACATCTTCTGCGAATCCACAATCGATGTTCCGAATCCGTCAGATTCCGGATCGGATAGGTATGTAGGACAGCTAGCGCCGGTAGGCACAATGAAGAGGCCATGAAGGCCACAAGACCACAACCTGCGGAATAGGTACGGTACACTGTGTATAGGTACACTCTATCTGTATACACCAGTACTATAGTGTAGTCCTTGTCCTTGTCCTACATATGCAGTGGCAGCAACGCGACGTTCCGACAAGCTGACTTCGAGCGCTGTGGGATTTTTGGCGGTGGTGAGTACCTATGTCCAAAAGCGTCACGTTGCTCGAGTGTGGTATGGTCATCCTCTTCAATATTTGTGCACTGTGCGTTCACAGCTGTGAGCACGCTGTGAGGCCATGCCCTTAAAAGTGACGCGCACAAAATCATTTTCTCGTGGAGAGTCAGGCGCCACGCTTATTCATCTCATGCATCATGGGGCACCACTGCAATTTTGGCAAGAAATATCGAGGTGAGATTCACCCGTCCTGAATTCTTCGTCGACGAGTTCAATAATCTGATTATCAACGAAGCAGCTAGTTTGTGGGATTTATGCAAAGCTACTTGCCAGCTCTGTAGTGATTGCACCTATTGGCGTTTTTCATAGAGCATGATGTGGATTACTTACGGACAACGTGTGGTCATTTCTCAACTTCATCTTAGTAGTGGCGTCCGCGGCCATGTATCTGGATTAGAGTTTAAACCTGGTTGCTGAACGCGGTCGATATTGTATTGGACGATGCAAAATGTAAGTTGAGCAGGCACAACATACCTCCCTCAGTAGCTTCACCAAGGACGGGCCCGCTTGCCCATGGTCAGTGGGGTACAACGTATCGTCTAGGTATATATACCGTATCCACTAATCGTCAAGACGTAAAATCAGTGCAATTGTTAACCGCGCACATCGTGCATGGCGGTGTTGTCACCAATATTGATGATGAAGCATTGGCACGTCACCAACATCACATGGACGACAATGCTCGGAAATGGGTCTTATCCCTGCCCATGACCAATACGCAAGAACCGTACTTTCGAAGCAGTCGGCTGTGAAAAACATTTACAACGTCAATCTGAGGCGTAATAGCTTCGTCAAAAGGACCTCGCTTTCTTCTTCGAAATAGAGGTACTATGGAAAAACCACCTCCGATAACAACCTGATTATTGTTGACCTTATTTTCCCTTCCTCTCCCCTCAAAAACGCACAAACATATCACCCAATCCAACAATCCACCTCAAGCCACGGCCGCGTTGTACCCTTTTCCAACCGCCACCCCATCCCCTGCCTCTCCCTCACTCTCCTCCGAGTCACTCCCGTTCCCCTCGATCCGCCACTTCGGGTTCCGCAACACCCGTAGCGCGTTCAACGACACGAGCACGGTCGACCCCTCGTGCACGATCACCGTCAGCCACAACGGGATGATCCCTGATACCGCCGGGACCGCCGCGATCGACATGCACAGCAACGCGAAGAAGATGCTCTGCTTCACGACCGCGAGCGTCTGCCGCGCCTTCGCGACCGCGAATGAAACGCCCTCCATGTCGTCTTGTAGTAACAAAACGTCCGCGGCCGCGGTCGCGGTGGCGCTCGCGCGCTCCGCGAGGACCACGCCCACCGTGGCCGCTGCCAGCGCGGGCGCGTCGTTGATGCCGTCGCCGACCATGATGAGCCCGCCCGACTTGCCGCCCCGGGCGGAGAGGGCGACCACGTGCCGGAGCTGCGGCAAGAAGGGTCGGGTCAAAATCTAAGCTGGTTCCGTTTGTATTTTTAAATTGAATTGAGCAATGAAAGGCGGTCGGATCTGCCGCCCCTGCCGTCCCAGGCGGAGAGGGATACCATGTGCCGGAGCTTCAGCAAGGGAGGGTCGGGTTGAATGACTCTAGAAAAAGCAGGTTCTGCTAGAGGCGCCTTGACCTTGTGATCATTCTTGACGAGAATCCTTTGCTGTTTTTTGTTTGACAAATGGCAACGAATTGTAAGTCAACTTTCCTGTGACTCTTCTGAGCGCACTGACCCAGTATTGGCAAGCGGTGTATAGAACCTCGGGGCACCTGCTAGAAGATTGAGCCGAGGATCCAAGCAATCGGCCGGCTAATGACTGAAAGCTGCGGAACGGTGATCCAGAAAGCCGACGTCGCGAGTCTACGCAACAACTCAAAGGAGGAACGAACGAGATACAAGCAGAACGATCATCATCATCATCAGTCAACGGGACAAGGAACCAAACAAGCAAGCAAAGATTGAAAAACAGACTGAATAAACGCATAGCAGACAAGCCAGAAAGCAGGGAAGGCAATCCCCACCTTGTCCTCTGGTTTGAGCCCCGCAAACACGTCCTTCTTTTCCAGCCCCAGGACCCGCGCGACCTTTGCGGCGCTCGCCTCGTGGTCCCCCGTCAGCATGACGGTGTGCAGCCGCGTCACGCCACGCAGAAACGCGATCACGCCAGCGGCTGCCGGGCGCACTTTGTCCTCAAACAGAAACAGGCTGACCTGCGGGGGGGCCCAAGGAACCAGGTTAGAAGAACGTGGTGAGAAACTTGATCTGCGCTTTCGAGGGTTTGACCTGGAGAAGTTAAAGAGGGCGTTGGCGGATGCATCCGCAGTGACGTCAAGAGCGACACAAAGCACTGCATATCGGGTATTTTCGTCGCCAGAAATGACATCAACTGAGGACCACGTGGTAACATCTTAGCGACCAAATACCAGCAATCCCGCTCTTATTGTCGCTGCTATTTTGTCGTATCGCCACGCCCTCTTTAACAGTCAATCACCTTCAACCAAAGCGTGCAACGTTCATTCAGATGATGCTTGGTGTTCGCTGCTCCACATTCGTATTCGACGACCACTTGGCCCCGATGAACACCTGGCCCCCTTTTGTGCTCTCAACCCGTATACTCCTTTTCATTAGCGAACATAGAGTGATCAGAAGCATGCCATGGAAACCTGCAAACCCGACCCTTGACTCGCGCTCATCCTACCACTGACCAACTCTTTATCATGCTTAACCCACCTTCGACCCGACCGACATGGCCGCCATGACCGACTCCTTCCCCTTCTCCGCCTCTCGCTCCACTGCCCTCCTTAACCCTTCCGCTGCATCGGCGCCAAGCCCTTCCGAGACAAACTCAATGGTGCCCAGTTTGACTGTCTTCTGCTGCCCGGTTAGCGTGGTAACCCGGGCAGTTAGGCCCTCCCCGGGGATGTTTCGGAAGTCCTCGAGAGTGACGTTGGGAAGAGCCTTGCCCCGGGCGTGCTCCAGAACGGCCCGGGCGATTGGGTGGGTGGCGGCCTGCAGGGTCAACGGTAGGTTAGGCGCAACTCAAGGGTCAGGTTTGCGGGTTCAAAAAAGGATGACTGGGTTAAGAACACGAACAATAACAGGTTGTGACCATATACTGACGGTAGACGCCTCTCCTTCAATGAAACTCATTACTGGATGACGGTAATGTCAGCGAGCAGACGCTTCAAGCGATTCGAAACACAGCCCAAAAAGTGACGCGTAATACAATGCGGAGGCCCTCATCGACTCCTGTCAACTCTTCACCGTCAACTTAAAACGCTGTCGACCTTTACGAGTAACATTCGCAAACTTTTATCTCTCATTGCAGAAACGAAGACGTGAAATTCACGATTAGATCAACCAAGCGCCTCACTTGCTCTAGGGCGGCAGCCACTGCCAGCGCCTCCCCATGTGCCGGCGAGCCTGACGCGGTCTCTTCCGATGCATACCCGTGTAGCAGCTGGATGGACGTACACCGGAGTTCCCCTGTAGTCAGGGTGCCAGTCTTGTCGAATGCGACGGTGTCACAGCGGGCGAGCGCGTCCAAAGCCTGGCCGCCGCGCAGTAGCACGCCCTTGCGAGCGCACGCGCTGGAGAGAAGATGACGTGTCTTTAGTTCCAGAGAATAACAAAGAAACGGTGTGGAGCCCCATAGGCTGAGACAAGACAGACAAGACATGACCACACGGCGACAACCTTTCTTCCAGCCACCAACCACAAGTAGCTTGTTTTTTCTCATGAAGGTGAAAAGAAAAGGAGAGGGTGCGGCAGGCCAGAGGCGCAAGATTTCGACGAGAAATCAAGCGAGGCCGACTGACACGTGCGACTTATGTTGCCCTTCGATTGATGTCAGTTACACATTCGGTGACTCGACAGAGAGCGTTGGGAAGCACAAAACCGCGAATCGAAATTAAGTGCGCAGGCTTAGGTCTAATTGCCACGTGGCAGCCCCTCACCTGATCCCAGCCACGTACGACAGCGGCGCGGCCGCGAGCGCGCACGGCGACATCGCGACCATCAGCCCGAGCGCCCGGTAGATCGCCCCGGGGCTCTCCCCCCGACCGGAAAGCGGCCACCCGAAGAGGACCGGCCCCAGGATGCCAACTAGAGCGGAGAGGACCACCACGACCTGGCTGTACTTCTCGCCGAACTCGTCGACCCACTTTTGGAGTTTCGGACGCCCGGCGGCGGCTTCGGCGGTAAGTCGAACGATACGCGCGACGGTGCTGTCGGACCAGACCTTCTCGACCTGGCAGACGGTGAGGAGAAGGGTTTAGACGAGGGTTAGAGGAGGAGAAGAAAAGGCTTGTCGACGGTTAAGAATAGCGCCTGACTGTTTTGGAAGAAGCTTTCTTGCCTTGCGTAAGCTTCCAAGCCCAATAAGTGACGCACACTTGGCCGCCCAAAGATTCGCAAAACGCCGGCTGATCATTCACGTCGTACGTACTAAATCATCAAAGCCCAAAAACCGCTGATCTCCTGTTGCCGACTTTTGTGTTAGTTGGACGACCAAACACAGATTCCACTTATGCAAGTCCTTGATCGGCTGACCGTCCCCCTATGTCCGACAGGAGTGCCCTGTCGCCGAACTTTTTTTCACAGACGACCCAGTCCGAAAAGCAAGACGCGTTTCGGCCCACCTTGACAATGAGCAGGCCCTCCAAGTTCTGCGCGCCCCCGGGCACCGAGTCCCCCTTCTTCTTGACCACGGGGGTGGACTCCCCGGTCAGGTGCTCCAGAGTGCACGTAGACTTGCCCATCACCACAACGCCGTCCAGGGGAACTGTTTCCCCCGCCCGCACCAGGACAAAGGAGTTCCGTGCCACTGTCTGCGAGGGCAGTGGGACGTGTCAGGATTGAGAAAGAGTGTGGAGAGAGCTTCTTCAAAAAAGGGGAAGGAATTTTTTCGTCAGGTTCGTGCTGGCATGTAGAGCGTGGAATGCTAGTGGGAACGTGTCCTCTGCCAGAGCAGCAGAAACCGAGCCGGGACCAATCTCGAACGTTTGGAAGCAGTGAGAGGGATTCCCCAATAACAATGACGTCCTTCTGTTGGTTACATGCAAGTCATGCAAGTCAATTTCCTCATCATTTTTAGTGAGTGAGACTGAGTGAGGATGACAAGGCTCTTGATACGAGCAATCGAGAGGGAGGATCAAGTCGAAGTTGACAAAGTCGGACGCACCCTCACTACAGAGGTATTGGAAAGAACCAGCGCACTCATTAAACAACATCAGGACAGTACCGCGGCATCACACAGACGACTGCTTTCTCAAGATTCCTAACAATGCTCTCGAGCTCACCTTGAGAGGGACTGGGTTGGAGACTAAGGCGTTCATGGCAGGGGGGTGAGCTGGATCGAAGTATGAGAGCACCAGAGCAGACTCAGGGGACAGCTCCTCCAGTGCGCTGACATCAGTCTGCGCGCGCTCGATCAATGCATCCTCCGCTGCAGGGAAAGGGCCCGGTACATCAGCCCCGTGTTGATCTGATGGCACAATGAGACTGAAGGGGTGTGTGACATTGGCGGGGGGCCAAAGGGGCACCAAAGTGTAAAGCGGTGACTTCTCGTACAACGCAGTAAGCTTCCTAGATCTGGCTGGCTGGGAAGCAGGTCAGACAGGCACATGCTGCAAGCAACAATTGGATGTCGATCCTGGGCTTTGCATTTGGAAAGCACTCAGAGGCGTCCTGGCAGTGAAGGCCAGATCTAAATCATCGGCTCTCCTCTATCTTCCTAAAGAGAAAGATGCCCTCTATCTCATCTATTCTCCTTTAACAGTGGTTCTCCAGAGGAGAGTCAGAGACCTATTCTCAGGCCAGATCTGAACCCTCAATGACCTCCGGGTGCTTTTTTTCAGTCAAACGCCCTTGATCCCCAGACCTCCATTGCACAGGGTTTTCTCGACCAAAGAGTAATGAGAAGAATCTCCGCATCTCGGGCAAGATCTAAACCCTTGGCTTCCCTTGGTCTTTCCACAGACAAATGCCCTCGATCCCTATATCCCCATTCTCACACTCTACCTTCCTCACCTGCGTGCGAAACTGTGAATAGGCACAGCAGCAGCGCCCCCTCGAGCGGCGACCCCATCGCAACGCTCGCGAACGCGGCCAACGCCATAAGCACGTGGATGTTGATATGCCCCCCCGCGAGATCGACCATCGAGTCCAGCAACGCCGGCGTCCCGATCAGCCCAAACACCGCCGTTACGAGCGCTGTCCCAATCTTCGCCCCAACGGCAGTCGGCAGCACCCGGGGTACGAGGAACGAGCACAGGAGCAGCGCGCTGGCTCCGAACGCGACCGGAAGACTCTCCCGCAGGAAGTTTGCGAGCTGGTACCATCGGAGGGCCTTCGCGATTGCCAGAATGGCAGCCTGGAGGCGGTTCGGGTCGTGCACGGCCTCGACGCCGCCGTGGCTGTGACCGCCGTGGCTGTGGCTATGGCCATTTTCATGCCCGTGCCCATGCGAGTGACCAGCTTTTTGTCCGTGATCGTGTTCGTGATCGTGTGTGTGGTCACTTTCAGGACTGTGTCCGTGTGCGTGATCATGAGTGTGCGTGTGACCTTGTGCATGCCCTTCAGTGTAACTGCGATTATGTCTGGGTTCATATCCATTTTCATTTTGTCGGTGGTGCCCGTGCTCATGTTCGCGTTTGTGCTCGAGCGCATCTATTTGTGCGGCGTTCTGTACAGGCTGAAATCCATTGCTGTGCGATTGGTCCCCATGCGAATGCCCTTGCTGATCAATCGCCGATGAACTGGGAAGTGAGTCGTGTTGGCCGATGTGGCCGTCTGATTGTGAGGCGCCAGCAGCAAATTTCCTTGAGCCAACAGCTCGCCCTCCGGCCCAATCACTTTTATCGCTATCCAATCCTACTGATGTTGAACTGCGGCCTACTTGCCTCTGACTGCCTGGCCGCACAACATACCCTGGCATTTCCAATTCGACGCCGTTTCGATGTGAAAACAACCCAGAAACTTGCGCTTTCAGAGGCAGAGACTGTGGCCCTTGCAACGCATGCTGTCCGGGCCATCCCCAATTGTCCTCTCCAATGCGACGAGCCTTCAATCTGCTGCAGAATATACAAACAGGCTTTCCAAACCCCACCCCTGACTGTTTTGAGACAGACATAGCTAACATTGGGCCGTGCTTGACCCGACTGCCTCTTTCTGGCTGCACCCCTTTGGCTACCACCGTTTTGCCAACCTTCAGGTTCTTGAAAGCGGAGAAAGCAGGTGAGGGGCTTTGCACTTGGATTGTGTTTGCTGTAGGCAAGGCCATTGCAGCCCGCTCAGACAAGGTCAGGGCCCACTCATCTAGTCCCCTTCAGAAGCCTTAGGGGTGTCGCAGCGAGCTCCAAAGGACCATGTTTCATTCAACGCTCGCTCGTGCTGAGAAGTTCTACACTCGTCGTCTTCGAAGTTGGCTTCCAACCCAATCGAAGTTCGCCTGCATGCTCAGCTGCGCCTACTAGAGTCGGATACCCGAGATACCGGTAGACCCTACTTTCGTTCGGGACCCTACCTAACTGCAAAAGGTGCAATAGGGTAACCCAAAACAAGTTGCGAATTCTCC
>DF237392.1:56754-76875 GCA_000708835.1 Klebsormidium nitens | reverse complement strand
GTTTGATCGATCATGATGAAACACAGAGCGAACAATAAAGCGGTGCCAGTGCAAGCTCGGCGGCGCAAATCTGGAGACAGCCAAGTGCACGTGGCGCACTTTGCCTGTTTCGTTCCGCCCGCAAGCTGTATGGGTCGGACAATCAGACCTCGGAATTTAGACAATCGGTCGCGGGCGCCATTCCGCGCATCGGATATTGCTCGGCTCGGCTGGTTGCCTTGGAGGTTTACCGGCTGGAGGTGTGCGCGAGCGCTTAGGACGGCGGCCGTGAGCGTGCGCGCGATTGACGCAGGCAAGCGGTCCGGGCCTGGAGAACGGGTCGAAACGGGATGAGGCTTTCCGGCATCGTGGTAGGGGAGTTAATGGAGGTATTGGAAAAGCAGGGTCGGCAATGAACCTAAATCTTTCTGTACTACAGAAGATTACGTTCTTCCATCATTGGGCAGGGAGGGCACGCTCGCCGTCCAACCGCGGCGCGCGCGTGACCATATGGCGCTTCCGAAATCGGCCACGCAGGCGCCGAGACGCCGCCCCAACCCCTCGGAGCTGACAGATTACCACAGCACAGTTGGGTTGAGTTCCGAGGTTGACGTGTAAGCTTGGATATGAACAGGAAGAACAGAGGCGCTCGCGCGTGTGTGGATCGCACGGAATGGGCAAAAATCGTCATGGTGACTGGTGAGCCTCGAGCGCCGTCCAAGCTTGATAAAATCAGCTACGGAACTCAGACTCTCTCCTGTCTCTTGCAAACTTACTTCTCCGTCCATCGATACCCAGCACTTCGTCTCGAGGTGAGCGCCTTCTACGAGGGAATGCTTAAGAGAGAGGATTGACTTTTCCCCTGAGGCGCGATCAACAAGACTGGAGTAATTCCGCGACTCACCCTAGAAACAGCCAGAAAGGTGAGACCCCCGGGCCGCAACCCGGTGGTCCTCGGGGTGAAAGCCGGGCGAAAGCCTAGTGGAAATTGTGCAAGAGAATATCCAGGTGTCGAGGCCGGGATGATATCTACACCGGGCCCTTAGTCGCCGTGCTGTCTGGCCGGGAGGCCGCTCTGGACTCACTCGAACTGGGCTTTGCTCCATGATTAGATTGAACGGAAACGGGTCGCCGGTCTTCATAGGATGAGAACGCTTGTCTGAGCAGAGCAAAGTGCTCAGCTCTGCAGTGCAATCTATCGTTTCTAGTCTGCTACAAAGGCTTCAATGGGGCCAATTATAGCTGATTCCAACCCAAAGTTTCCAAAGTCCTTCTCAAAGCCCCTCTTTCCTGCACCTTGCTAAGACCGACTCAGGACACCGTACTAGGACCTGAGACCGGCCCCTTTTCTATTCCTTACTGCGGCTTGTTGTCTGCAACAATGGCGTCCCCAACAATGGTCACTCTCTTGGGCTTGCTATTGTTGGGAGCATTGGGCGGAGAGGTAAGTCACTCAGCTCATGAGCGGCTCAAGCCTTATTATATTTGGAGATTTAGCATTTCATTGATCTGAAAGACTCAATAAGGTTGGCTTTGATTGATATATGCATCTCCATGTCGAAGCCTTGGAAGCTAGAGGAAGGACCAATCGATGTTAGCATCCTTCGGAGCTGGCAATGCTATGCAATGTGTTAAAATGAAGAGACATTTGCAGGACGGGGTCCTCTTCAAGACCAGGTATTATCTACGTTCCGACTTGGCCCAAAAGGTTGCATAGATCTTAGCTCTAAGAGGTTGACCGAGCGACAAGAATTCACTCGAACAAGCTTTTGGTCATGTTCTGGTACATACGAAAGGCTAGAGCGGGGCCAGAACTGATCTGCAAAGAACTCGTTTTATCCAAACCAACCTTCTTTGGGTGTCTCGTGTAGACCTGAGCCAACACAGGTTTCCGGTTTCCTCCACAAGCCACTGATTTCCGCCCTGACTGAAAACAAAACGGTGGGCTGATGCTGAAATTATCAACCGCTTCTGTGTAGGGGGAATCACTGAGGAAAATATTATACTGTAAAATGATTGTGATTCAGGAACAAAACATGCCGTCACTTCGCAGGTTTACGGCGCTCGTTTACAGAAGCAGGCAGGCGGGAACATGGGCAACCAGTTGGGCGAGGTCAACTCCGCTAGCTCGCGCGAGTCCGCCGGCTCGCAACCCTGACTACTCGCGCAGTCCAGGCAGCGCGCGCACATCCGTGGCCAGCTCGCGCAAGCTGCTGCAATTTGGTACATTCCTGAGGGCTGAAAGTTTGTTTTCTGAGTTCCTTATATGCGCGGAAAGTTCTTCTTGACCTGACTTGGGCCTTGGTTTCATCGGAAGTTTCATGCATGAGTTTTGGCCTTGTTAGTGTCCTTGTAATCGGTTCTTTATCCATGAGCCACAGATTAGGACTCCTATCAAGAAGCTTGTGAAATAAGTGAGGAAATGGGCTGTGAAAATTTATTTGAAAGGCGTCAATGCTCTCCAATCATCGGGTTTAAACCGACTGAAAGGGTCCTTCACTGACCTGGATACGAAGCTGAAGGCGGTCAACTCAAACTCCAAGCTACGTAACGACCAATCACCTTTGCGCCGTTGGTCCATATCAGCTTCAATTATTTTAACGCAGCGACGTTGCCCACATAGAAACCGCAAAACAGCAACCGCCGGTATGAGTAGATTGAATGTGGCGCCCTTCTCCTTGCAGGCCCAGGTGACTACGCGTTCTGCTCCGCTCAACTGCCCAACGGGCTACCCTGCGGCCCCTATAACGTGATAGAGGCAATCTATCCCACGATTCAAACGGTGATGTTGATTGTTTGCTGCCCTCAACCCTGCCCCGTCTTGTCAAACCCGGTTGACCTCTACGCCGCAGAGTCTGTGTCTCTGTCTGGATGTGTTTTACTGGTGACCCGGCCCGTTCAAATCCCGTCAGCCCCCGCCCAACCTTCTCCTACCCCGGGTCCTATTATCACCCCAAGCGTTACGCCTCCGTCAAACCCGATTGTTACCCCAGCCCCAACTCCCACCCAAACCCCTGCTCCCATCCCGACCGCTCTCGCCGTCGGCCCGACTTCACCGGGCCCCTTGACTGGGCCCAGCCCGGCTGCTTTCGCAGGCGCCCCGACGCCCGGGGCCGCTACAGGTACGTACCACGAAGTCTCCGGTTCATTAGCCTTGCCTGGATCGATAGCACTTAATTCACCGGGCCACCAACCCGGCTGGGGTGCATCTGAGGCCCTGAACTTCTTCTTGTGGCTGACTTTGCCGTGTTTCACTCTAAAGCAGGGCCCGGATTGAAAGGGCTTTTGGACTTTGAGCTGGCGTGACTCAAAGCGCGTTCCGGGCTCAGAAGTCTGGTTCTTTCTATGGTCCTAAATATGGTGATTCGAAGAATTCAAAAGTAGTCGTGATTGTTGCAAAACCTCATGCTTGACTAAAAAGCATCGACATAGTTCACGGAAGACACTTAGACATTGCGGATTTGACGACCGATGGCTCCTTTCAACACTCCAAACCTTTTCTGTTTCTGCACGCAGCTGGTGGGATTCAGGCGCCCCTCCTCCCCGCCCGCTAATTCTCCGGATACGGCGTGCCATTCCCATGTGATTCAAATTTCGTTTGCATGTCCGTCTGTCATCCACCTAAAATCGGCACCCGGCACTACTTATACTTTAGTTCACATTTCCATAAGACTTCGCCTACCTCAAGCCGTTTGGATCAGCTGGCTAAAAGAAAGTCTCATGATAATTTGATGAGCTGTAAAGTGGATTCGAAGGACGTGGCGCAGATTTGGCAACGTTGAACAACGTGGGTAGTGCGCCCTTCTTGTGCCAAAAACTCGCTCACCATGAGAGACAGTTAGTCGCGCCCTACTTGAAAGTACCTTCGGTTTTGAGCAGACGTTCTATCGCTCTGCAAATTCTCACGGTTCATGTGTGAAGAATCCTTTAAGAAGATGATGGGTTTGACTAACCAGCACTAGGCCACGTATTTATACTGAATCATAGAAGTAGCTCGATGCTGTTGATTGTGCTTGTCGTTATCTGCTGCAAACTCCGGTGCGTTCGATGTCCATGACATGACTTTGAAAACCGGACACGCTTGTTAGACAGGGTCGGCTGAAAGAAACAATGCACGAAGCCTATTAAGTCGATCAACGAATCGCAGAACCTTGTTGATTGAAGGCACGAAGTTGCAGGCTTGCAGTACCCGCGAAGTGCTGACGAATGTCGACTTCTCAGCGCAGGAGAATCATGGAGCACCGAGCTGGTGCTCATCCTGTCATTTAAAATACTCGCACACTTGGTATATCTTTAGTTCTCCGCCATCTTGGGAGCACCCATCTCCATGACAGTGCCACGTTTCTCGTCTCGCCCCACAATGAAGCGCGCCGCTATGACTCCAGGCACCGTGCGCGTAGCACCAGCGCCGCATGCGCAATGAAACGCGCGTGGTGTCGCGCGCGTTCTGCGCTTGCGAACGCATGCGCTGCCAACGGACGCTGACCATCAGAGAGCGAATACGGCTATCGCAACAGCAGTCACCCGCGTTCATGGCGGGCGGCGGCGCGACTCGGAGACTCAGGCGCCCACGAGCCCCTCGGCCTTCATGCACCGGAAGAAAAAATCATTAAATTAGTTTGACTTGTACTTCAAGTTGGTCAAATGAGATTTTCACCAAGCAAAACCTGGGTTACTTCTGGTTCGATGCCCTTTAACCAGTCATGGTTAAGGGCGACACTTTCTGTGATGCCCATGACGGGCCCGGAAGAGGCCCATGATTGATATTTATAAACGGATCCAGTGATTCGGCGGGCCGCCGCGCTGAGCACGTCTCTTAGTATGTAGCAAATGAAACCCGTAGTAGCTACGAATGGTCGGAGAGATTATGGAGGTCGGAGGATCATTCATTTCTGTCAGACCATGTTTTGGTCTCAAAGAGAGTCCATTGAAAGCCTTCAAGCCTGTCTTGGTACGCCAGCAACTTGGCAAGTGGATGTACTGATAAACTGAATTTTCTCACGCTCGAACATTATCTTTGTCAAGATTCGTAGAAGATTCATAGACCGAGAGAACTGAGAGAAGAGAGAGAAGGAATGGTTGCATAAATTTCGCCGCCGATGACTCCGACCCGGATTGCGGTGTTGTGACATGGCCACATGGCGTCGCAAGTGGACTCGGACAGTCGCTCATGTTCTGTAGCATGTTTAGAGCAGGGAGGGAGCAGGGCCATAGAGATCACGCCTAACGCTGGGTGCTAAGTATCCAGACCAGTGCGATTGCGAATTGCATTAACACTAGGACCGATTGCTAACCGTGCCCAATTGGGCACGGTTAAATTATTTGCATTTTGCCTCAATCTGATTGGAAAATACAAGTTTTTGAAGAAATCCTTTCTACTATGTGATTATGTGGGTACCTTTTAAGAGGCAACGCCTTGGGTTATCAAAAAATCTATGTTTTGACTTGTATACAAAGTATGAAAGGAGAATGGGTCTGCAGCAAAAACTGGGCCAAAATCCAGCCGTGCCCGTTTGGGCCCGGTTATGGTTATATAGTAGTATGAGCACCTTCACTCCACAATTTCAAGTAGACTTTTCTTAGGTGTTCAAAGAGATGCTAAAAAGCTTTCCTATGGCAAGTATTGAGAAAAATGCAAAAATCGCTCAAGTCCATGCATGTACTTTGATCCACGGAACATCATTATTCGCAGTTTTTTTTGAAATAGCCACGTTCCATTCCCAAAAACATGGACTTTGCCCTCGTTCGAACTCCGGAGCTTCTCATGGGACAAAACCTTGTGTTTGACATCTACATTACGCTTGTTTGCAACATCACATCTTTTGATTTAGTATAGCTACGGGGTTCACTCGCGCATTCGAACAGGGGTGAAATAAGGGTCAAAATAATAGAGAAGAATCATAAACCGATTATGTTTAGCCGTTTTTTCACATTTGATGTGTTGGAATGAGTTTGGTAGGCCGTTTTGGGTTTGTGCACGTGGTTACGATGCTTGATTTGACCGTCGTTGCCCGAATATATCAAATTTTATCAATTATTGGCTGTTTACTAACCCCTCGTTTGCTAACGATAAACCCTAACCCAAATTTAGGGTCACCGGCCGGTTTTCAGACCTACTATAACCACTAAGTCTAGTTATGTGCCGAAACCTCGAATATTTCCAAGAATCGTAAAAATTACGACCGTTAAATCGAAATCAAGTTAACCGTGCCCGTTTGGGCACGCCGTGCCCAGTTGGGCACGGTTATCGGTCCTAGTGTTAACAACAATATAGCTAGGTGATTTGAGGGCCGTGTAAGCAAAGGAGGAAAGTTGAGAAATATCGACACCGTCCTATACCGCGAGGCGGGAAGGCGGCCGGCGGCCGCCATCGCCCAGCCCATCGCACCGTGGCACGTATATTCACGTGTCATCTGGCAATTTGACACTCACTCCTGCCCATAAGTCACGCCATCCCGGTCCCCATTTTTCACGTGGTTCAGTGACCAGTCTACGGCTGCGATGACGACAAAGTGGTAAGCCCTGGTCCAGATGGATTGTACAATGTACATATGCTGAACACGTGGCGATGATTTTTTTGATTGTTGACGGTCCGATGTGCGGCTTCGTCGAGATGACGGCTGCAGAAGCTTCTCTGATCCAGTGGATTAGACTCAGACCGAAGTCATCGGACGGTCAAGGGCATGCCAGTACAGTTCTGGGTACTCGGCTATATCCTATTGGTCCGGCGGATTGCATTACGTGGGATCAATCATACAAGCACGACACTTGGCAGTAATGTGAGCGAGTAAGTGTGCTGGCAGACTGCGAGAGGTGGATTGGATTGCTGTGCCTTCGAAAGGTAAACTGCCAGCCTGCCAGCCTGTCGACATGGGACAGGTCAATAGGTACCTTAAATACCTAAATATACAAGAGCCTGTTGAAAAAGGCAACAATATGCACTGGCTACTGGTAGCAGTGCTATGAGAATTTAGGTACCGTAGGTAGGATCTGGTAGCAAAGAGCATGGACTTGGAGGCCGGGTCTTGTCAACCGCATGCACACCACCAGATTTATAGCAGCAGTGGCAGCAGCAGGCTTCACTTTGAAAACTTCCCATAGGTACTTCCTCTCCATCTCTCAAACTTCGCCCTATCAAAGTTAAGAGATCACACACGCCATCAACAAGCTGCCGGCAGCTGCCTCTGAAAGCCTAGAACGTTCAAAATGGCTAACCGCTCCGACACGGGCATCATCTGCGCGGTGGCGCTGCTGAACGGACTTCTTATTGCAACGAATGTGGGCATGCTGTCGTACGTTGTGAACAACATTCTCGACCACACCCCGAATCTTCGGCTTGTCAAGCCAAGTGAGGTTTGAACAAGCATTCTTGATGATGAGCTGCTGCTTTCAGGTGTTTGGAGGAGAGTGGGTTGAAGAATCTGCAAGCGCTTGTCCAGTTGAAGTTTTCAACATGTTCATGAGCTTGAGCTTGTCTTTCGCCTGCAGTCGCTCAAGGTACTTTAAAGTATTGTGCTGCGGTGTTTCTCGTTCGTAACAAGTTGCTTATGCTGAGATTAGGGGGCCTTTGCGCAAGATCATGAGAAAAGAATGTACGAACAAAGTATATCAGGTCTGGGTGGTCCCTGTTTGGCGACTTGGAAGACCGTTTTGATGTCTTCTCTGACACCTTTCTGTTTGGAGAAGGGTACCCGCACTGTGAGCTGGGAATCTGCATAAAGCTACTGCCTTATAGTGTTTGGGGAGCAGCCTTTCTGGGAAGCAGCTGAGACACGAATTCCTGTCTTCTGAAACTTGGTCTTCTTGGTGGAAAGGAACTCACAAAAGTTCTGTTTGTGTTGTCCAAATGACGGACCTGGCTCTCTTCTAACCAGTTTCCATCCTTCTAGAGGGTATGGACAATCATGTGACCAGTAAAAGATTACCATAAAATTTTAGGGGTAGAGTTCTTATCTGCTAATGACCTCTTCTTTTGGAGGTATTATGCATGCATGCTTCTGGGACAGCTTTTTACATATAATGGTATCAATTGTTTTGACGTGGTTTGACAATTCAGATGAATCTGACTAAAAATGATGAGGCCAACCAGCTTTATCCCTTGTGGATTCTTTATCTCGTTCTGAGTATGCAAGTTGCTTGTTTTGAGACCTTTTAGTGGAGGTTCTTGACATTTAGTCTCGTATTTCGAACAAAGCCAGATAAGATAGAAAAATAGTTCGCAAGACATGAAGCAGTCCAGAGTATAGAACCAGAGCAAAGAATCAACGTTTATGAAGCTGATTTTCTATCTCTCGAGGTAGCTATTGCAAGTCAAGAGACTTCGAGGTAGCTATTGCAAGTCAAGAGAAAGTATTTAGAATACCGAGATGTGCAGCTTGTTTCAACGCTGAGGCTTGTTCCCGCCATTCCTTGTCCCCGTTTAATGGGCTACCATGTACCAATAACTCATGTCCAGTTCGTACAGCACTTCATAAAGGGCCCATGAAGAAAGTGTTTCTCACACATATTGATTCAATTGCCTTCTTTCTGGTCCCTATATCCACTCTTCAAACCAGTTCTCTTCATGCGCCGCGCTTTTGAACAATTGGCTAAAGAAAGTCGGTTCCTTGTCTTCTGCAGATGCCAGGCCAAACGCTGCCACGCAGTACCTCCTCATTTTCACTGCTAGTGCGGTGCTGATTGGTGCCACCAGCGTCTTCCTGGGCTTCATAACCAGTGCGAGGAGGAACAATTCGATTCGGGCGGCAGCTTTCAGCCTCTCCCTGGCATCGATCATCCTGTACGCGCTTTCAATCGGGTAAGCAGAGACTTCCAAGCCGCTTTAACCAGGAGCTAAAGTCCACTTCTATGTCAAGGGCTGCTGGTCAAATCTGATCAGCCCTGAACATTTGTAAGCGGGATGCAGTAATAGCATTTAAGGTCGACTTGAGAAAATGGACTGAAAGATGCCACCTTGGCAGCCAGCGTAGTAGTACCCGCACCGACTGATGTCTATGATCAACAGGCTTCAGCTGATGGGATGCAAGTCGGATTCTGAGTTTGGATCTCGGAGTCGTCAAGTGTCTCCAGATTCGACCAGCCTATAGTATGTCTTGGCCTCTCTCCTTGTTGCCTCGCTCTGACGTTTCATTGGACGAATGATTACCCACATTTTGATTTTCGGTAAACCAACTGTTTTGGTTCAGCTTACGAAGTTCTTTCATTGAGCATATAGTCTCTACGTATTCTGGATTGCTTCGGCCTTTTTCGACACTCTCCGCTTTTTGTATTTTGGACAAAGGGGCGCCAGGCTGACTCCCCTGCCAAGTTTTCGTGTATTCGTAACAGGAGATTCACAGCGGGGGAGCTGAGCAAGGCTGCCGCTCGGCTCGCACTTTGTTCAAAGTTTTTCCCTACCGTTCTTGGGGCCCTATTCGTTAAAGAACATCTTTTGTAAACGTTCTAAGCGACTTTGCCATGAGCAGGTTTGGTTAACGCAATCTCATTCCTGTGTTGCAGTTTTGGAGCGAAGCAGACCCAGCTTGGTGGCGAGGGCAGCGTCCCGGTTAGTACCGCTCCTTTTTCGTTGACTTCCACGATCCAGTTTCGTTGAGTTTGTTCCGAAAACTTCACTGGAAAGCAAGGATTTTGGTCCGGAATCCTTCGAGTCTGGTAAGAGACTGAGGAAGGAACGAGTCATGTGCGCCTGACCCAAAGTTTTGCGGTTCGGCGAGATTGTTTTCCGAGTGGCATATTGAAATCAAAAAGCATCCGGAACGACATCCTTCATTCACAGAGGCTGCTCATCGCTGCTGTTCAAGGTTGCTACCCCGAAGAACAATATGTCTTGTTTTCTCTTCCGTTCTTTTCCTTTCGTCGGCGCTGTGCTGCAAGAAGAGGGCATCTTCAAGGTGCCAGCTCCTACTTTCTTCTTTGGCATCGATTCGTACAGAAACATTGCACGAGTCCTGGGTTTCGCGCGTGGTACAAGCGAAAATGGCTGAACTCAATGAGTCAATTGTTGTTTTTTCGCCGTCTCACAAGCGACTTTCTCAATTTTGCAAATACCAAAGATGGCAGAGATTGGAACTTGACTCCGTCGCCGTCTCACGCGTAACTCTCTCGGTGTTTGCAAAAAACAATCTTTACGTTGGACGCTGTCCTGGTGGTCACGATTCTCATATGTACGAAGAAAGCGGAAATCGCGTCATACGTTGTCGTAATTCTCACTTATTTCTTTTCTTATTGTTTGCAGAAAGCTATCTTTGCCCTGGACGTCGTCCTCGTGGTGACTGGCACTCTGTACGCAATTCTGCTGTACATGGGCCTCATTCACGATGGGCACGCGGGATTGGGAACTGGTACAGCACCGGCAGGAGCACCTCACTACGGCGGCGATTACAAAGTTTGAGTCGCTCATGGAGCGGAAGTAGAAGTAGAAGCTGAAGTAGTTTATAACATGCTGAGCGTGAGGTTGGTTTCTGCGAAGGTGTGTGATGTAGACCAGAAGCAAGTCAAGTGAAGAACTTTGAAATGTTGGTCAAATGTTGGTCAGATGTTATTTGAGTCCATTGCGTAGAAGCTGCGAAATATACAGCGCGTAGACACTCTGCTTTGCGCAAGAGCTAGCGAGAAACTCTTGAGTAGGAAATGCACGCAGTGCACGCGGTAGACTAGCCAGCGTTGCAACCTAGCTTGTCAAACGCTCTGCATTAACCTAGCTAGTTAGCATAGCGTGTTTCTACCTGCTGATTGTACTTACTATTTTGAAGCGTCAGAAATGATATTGCCTTGTCTCGTACGGTACACAGTGATGCGATTGTTGACGGTATTCTGCATGCAAATGGTGTGGCCATGAATTTGATGGATTGCTCCTTGTTTAGCTAGTGACTTTTTAAGTTGCCGTTGACACTTGAATGATGCTTTCGTTACTTCTTTGACGGATGATGACTAATTTGCGACGAAGAATCAGATGCTGGCAAGCAAAAATGTTGAGTACTGACCGCCACTATGCTTCGCGCATTCATCAATCTGCGCCCAATCTGCGCCGGTGGTCACCATATCGCTAGGTCGCCGTGCAATTCCAAGTCTGCACGGCTTTCCCATTTTTTGCTCTAATCCGAATAAGTTCGTTTGCTTCGTCACTGATGCAATCAGTTTTCTGTCGCATAGCATTTGGCGACCATTCGTTTTCGGATCGACCTTTTATCCACTCTGCATTCGACTGAACATTTCAACCAAATTTACGCAACTGTAACCGCTTGAGTTATAGGTATTGTAACCGCTTGAGTTGTTTTGTGTTTTCACTTGTATAAGAGAAATCTAACGTCGCAACGCTGTGGAATATTGGAGTTCTCCTATACAAGTGAAAACACACATAACTCAAGCGGTTACAATACCTATATAACTCAAGCGCACGGCACCCGGTTGGATGAACGCATCGTCCATGGACAATACATCTTTTCTTGCCCGGCGGGACAAAACATGGCGCGGGCCCCCTCAGTACCATAGCAGTTTTTCACATTACCGTCCCGGCAGCTAGGGAGCGTCGATCCGGCCGCACACCTCTTTGATCGAACTTCAGCCGTATTCTACCCGGCGGCACGCCCAAAATGCAGTCTTGATTCTGATTCGCCGCCGGGCCTCTCTCAGCAACGTCCTCCGGCTGAGCATTGGAGTTTCTCGAAGGACGGACAGAAGTCAGGGCGCTCGGACGTCTTGACCGCGGAGTGCTCAAGTGCACGGAATTTCCGGAAAGAGTCCGTCCATCGCTCTGCAATCCCACTGGCAAGCGGGGCCATGCGCGCGCTTGATTTTCCGGGTGGCGGGCCCGGCCCGGGCCCGGGGCTGCGCAAATGTGACTGAACTTGAGTGTTCGAACTTCGCGGACGGTGCTCCGAACCAGATTGTACTCTTCAATCGGACGACACGCAACCGTCCGCAAGTCGAGTCTGAGCCCTGGCCAGCTTGGCTCAGCTAGTGCAGCCTGCAGGATCTGCGGAACTCGTCGCTCCATGCACAGTCTCTGGCCCGCCCCTTGCCAGCAGGCGGCAGCAAGCTGGGCGCACATCCAGTGTGCAGTTTGTGCTTTCCTGTTTAGCGCCAACATCAGCAGAATATCTTCTTCCCTTTTCTGCTGAAGTTGGAAGTCCTGTCGAACATCATGGCGGAGAATCAGGAAGAGGATTTGGAGCTGAGTGACTTTGAGGACGAAGATCTGGACGCTGCACCAGAAGTTGTGAGCAGCAGTGTGGTAGATACCCTGAGAGAAGGATCTAACACTTCTGCAAGTGAATCTCCCACAGAGCTTGCCAAGCAGCCTGTATCTACCCCTACTCTACATTCTGCAACATCTGCGGTTTCTCAACCTTCCGTTACGCCACGGCAAAATCTTAACACAAACGAGAATGGAGACAAGGCGAGAATGCCAGATGGAGAATCTGCGTCAGAGATTGCAATAGAGCGCAGGCAGAGGGAAGCGGCAGAGGCTGCTTTGGAAGAGGAGCGCGCACGGGCAGATGCGGTGGAAAAGGTTCTGAGGTCTAGCCAAAGTCGACAAGTAAGTTCTCCTGTATAAGCGCAATTTAGTCGGTAGGGCCCCCTCCTTCAAAAAAAGCTGTATAAATAGTGCCAATCTCTTCTTAAACCTCTCAGGATCCATTTCGAGACTTGTTTCGAAGCAGTATGTTCGAAACCTGCTGATCTTTTCATATCGCCTCACAAGAGGAGATAGATGGTGTGTACAGCATCTGTGAGATGGCGCTGGAGCTCAATCATGGTTGTTATGCGGATCGCAGAGGCTGCCTTTCTGGGCTCAGCATTTCTGCTGCAAATGTCAAGTGTGAATGGAACCAGGGCGGCGCCTTTGTTGTGAATCGCTTGACTTCAGCTGAATTCTCGTGATTCTCTACTCGTTCTTCCTTTCTCCAAGTACCAGGTTTGGCTGCAAGGCCGCAGGCTGTAAGAAATTCTGGTTGCGGATTAAATAAAATTATCATAGATTGAACTACAAGCATTCCTACCAGTCCGAAACAGTTGAGTTGTTTCATCATCGCAAGGAAGAACTCTAACCTACTTGGTCTATGGTGGACCGCAGCTGGATTGCTCCACTACAGGGCAGCTTCGGCAGAAATTACACCTGTCCCTCTGGTACCCCAAGTTGATCATCCCTGCTCAAGTTGCACCGAATTGGTACTGTCTATCTTACATGCTTTGATATCATTCAGCAGACTACTCTTCAACATCTCTTCCACACCAA
This sequence comes from Klebsormidium nitens, assembly GCA_000708835.1. Taxonomy (NCBI): domain Eukaryota; kingdom Viridiplantae; phylum Streptophyta; class Klebsormidiophyceae; order Klebsormidiales; family Klebsormidiaceae; genus Klebsormidium; species Klebsormidium nitens. Next base: position 63,659 of record DF237392.1, on the reverse strand, counting down.
GTGACGCTCGACGTTTTGCAAGCCCCCCTAAGGACGTTCCGAGCAAACGAACGGCCTTGAATATCTCCGGTTCATTTGTTGTTCAAGATTCTTTTGTTTTTTCTCCTGCAGAACGACCTCGAAAACGCTTTGAAGCGTGCCGGCAGCCAGATCGCCGCAGAGAAAGAGGCTCGTCAAGCCGCCGAAGCCGCCCAGGCTACGCTCCAGTCCGAAAAGGAAGCTGCTCTCAAAGTGAAAGCCGAAGCAGAGACAGCAAAGCTTGAGTCCGACACCGCGTTTGCGAGAATGAAAGCGACCGTGCAAGAAGCGGTGAGGCAGCGAGACGAGGCGAGACGAAATTTTGCGGAGGAGAAGAGGCAGCGGGAGGCTGCGCAGGGGTTGGGGGAGAAGGCGAGGGACGAACTAGAGCGGCGGAACGTCCGCGCGGCGATGGAGCTGTCGGAGATGGAGGCTAAGGTGGCGGAGGCGCGGGGGGAGGCGGAGAAGCTGAGGGAAACGTTCAAGCAGCAAGATCTGAAGTAAGCGCCCAAGCGCAGCACGTATTAAGCACCCAAGATAGGGGCCTCGAGAGCATCGTCCCCTTCGTGCGCAACATGATGGCAGTTTCTTCTGCTCCGGTGTTTGTATCATTCCGCGGGTGCATCCAGGAGCTAATTCCTGATCTCGAAAGTGCGATTCTGCAGTAACACATCCCGTGCAGCCTGTTCGGTCGGCGGAGCCCTTTGAAGAATGGCCGCTAAGAGGTCCAAGGGAGATTGTCGGAACAAGCCTCCAATCCCGTATTTTTGACACAACCCGTTCTGTGACAGGCTGTTGGAGTTCGAGGGCAGTGTGAAACGGCTCTCCGACGAGCTGGCCGCCGAGAAGGGCCGCCGCGAGGACGCCGAGGGCAAGCTCGCGGTCGCCGAGGCCGAGATGACGTCACTCCACCGCAACGCCGACGAGGCCAAGTCGCTCCGGGAGAGGGTGACGTCAGCAGAGCGTCAGCTGGACGAGCTGAAGGAGAAGCTGTACGATTCGGAGCAGAAGCTGAAGGAAGAGGAGCAAGCGAAGATGCGCGTCGAGTCGGAGCTGAAAACGGAAAAAGAGTTGCGGGCGCGGGAGAAGGCGGAGGTGGATGCGCGGAACGTGAAGTTGCGGAGCAAGTTCGAGGAGCTGATCAAGGACAAGGGGACGCTGAAAGCGGCGCTTGAGGAGGAGCGGGAGAAGGCGGCCAAGATGGGGGCGGAGATGAGCGGACTAGAGCAGGAGATCCGGAAGGCCAAAGTGAGTGTCAAATGCTTCTTTGCAATTGTCTGGCTGTTGTCTGTGGTAGATCTTCCCTGTCTGGTAAAACGACGAGCGCGAGATTTGGAAGGCCAAGGTGACATCCAGTTGAGTGCTTTCAGATGGCTAGTGTTGTTTGTGGTACGATAATCTGATCGGTGGAGAGGGAAGCACCGGAGGCAGTGGAAGGGGAGGCAAGCAGAAAGTGTTGGATTCTGAATGAGGGCAAGCGAATTCTTTGGGGCCTTGGGATCCAGAGAGAGGTATTCTTGGGAAAGAGTTATGCCGTTTCTCATACAAAGTTGTGCCACGCCTGTTCTTTCTTTTGCGAACAATTTTTGTATTTTCCAAAATTCTCACTGCCTCTCGCCTTTCGCATCATTGGATTTATAGATCTTGTAAGCTGGTTCGTGCGCTCGTTTGGCCGGGCCGGGTCCCGGTTTTTGGCAATGACAAAAAGCCAGGGAAACCCAGCAGAATGGCAGCACTAAGCACAGGGGTGGACATGGATCAGCCTGTTTCAACAGGTTGACCCTTTGGCAGCCTGGAAAGGTCGCGGACGACCTCTTTGTGCAAGGAATTGAGGAAATGGACGTCCATGATTATGTATCTTGTCATGTTTCCATCCTTTTCTCTTTCTTCAGATGGAACACCGAGGAGATGAGCCGCGGAACGTTACGTCTACGAATTGAACAAGTTACTGTAGTTCCAGCTTCTCCATTTGACCTTTGTTGAAAGAACCGAGGGACTCTAGTCGGGGCAAAGAGCTCAAGACGCGGCAACGAACGCAGAGCACCCTTAAATGCACCGAGATAATGCAAGGAAACCTCTTTGACTTGAGACTGGTGTGAGTTTCCGTCTCCTTCATCGTTCAGATGGAAAGCCCCGAAGATATTATTGTTACTCATTTCTCCAACTCTTCCACTGCCCCCCAGGTGGAAAGCACCGAGGAGATCGAGTCGCTGGGCAAGGAACTCACGGCCAAGGACGCGGAGCTGGCGCGGCTCGAGGGCGCGCTCCGGGAGGCGACCAAGGGCGGGGGTTTGCAGGCTTTGCTCGACGAGGAGCGGGTCGCGCGGGCGGCCGCGGAGAAGGGGCAGCGCGAGGCGGAGGGGATCGTTGCGCTTGAAAGAGGACAGCTGGCAGAAGCGGAGAGAGGGAGGGAGGAGGCGCAGGCGGGGCTGGCGGCCGCGAGGGAGGAGAGCGCGGGGCTCAGGTGAGGCAAGCTTCGGGTTTGGGGTTCTGAGACTTTTGACGTGCAAAGTGTGTACCTACGTTGAGAGTTGTGAATGCGGCCTAAAAATCTCTGTGCAGCCTTGCAAAAGGAGAGCGCGGGACTGAGTTGATTTGAGGTTTCGTATCTTGGCGTCTGAGGGTACGCCTTAACCCTCTGATTTTAGAGCTGTGGTGGCCGCTTCAGGAAACATTTGCAGCCGCGTGGGAGGAGAAGAGCGCGGGGCTTAGGTGTGGCGGGCTTGGGATTTGGGATTGCTGGACTTTTGGCATAAGAGATTTGTGTTTTTGGTGAATTGATTAACCGGATTGTGGGTGCGGCTTCAGAGAAGTTGTGCAGCCGCGCGGGGAAGAGAGCGCAAGGCTCAGGTGAGGCCGTCCGTGAGTTCTGCAGATCTGTATGAAGGGACTTTCGGCTGTGTAACGTGGCATCTGTAAGAGGCGGTTGGTCAGGAGGGGTACTTCAGTTCAGGGTACTGCAGTTTGCAAGGTTGATGTTAGCAGAAGAAGGAGAGAAACACAGGCGGGAGAAGCGGCCTAGAAAAGGGAAAAGCGGAGGGGAAGATTGCCTATTGTCGTCTATGCATTTTCCGGTAGATTGTGTGCCAAGGAAAGAGGTATGCAGCTGCAATCAAGTCTAAAGCATGGCGTTGGAGAAGACTTGTTGCCAACTTCAGTGAGCGTCACGTCATTGAAGGGCTCCGGTCGAGAATTGGCAGACGGAGGGATCCCCCTGAAAGTGAACATGTCGAGCGTCCTTGGGTTTGGACTCCGCAGTAACCACCCTTTTGAAGAGTCGACGAAATACGAGCGAGACCAAGTTTGCGGCCGTTTTGTTTGGCAATTGTCAAACCGGTCTCTGTGCGAGGTTACGAGTCCAGTTCTGCCGCACCTTGCAGTCTCCTCTCTGCATTCTTCTGAGGGTTCACGTGCGGACAAGCGAAGGGATTCGGGGCCGGAAACATTCTCTCAGATCGATTCTGAAAGCCTGATTGGAAACCCAGCACGCCGACGTTGTTCTCACGATCTCAATGCGAACATATTTGACGTAGGAGACAGTCAGGATAGTTCCTAGGAACAGGTTTTTGTCAAAAAGTTAAAAGCTCGACTTAGCTTCCGGAATCAGTGACTTCTTGTAGGAGAACAGTTAGACACGGATCCTGAAACCGGAAATCTTTCTGCAGGACGAAGCTCGAGTCCACGGAGGCCGAAGTCGCGTCCTTACGAGAAGCGCTTGAAGCGGCCCAGTCCGCGACCGCCTCCAAGCAAGCGGACTGCGACGCTTTGGAGGGTAAGCTGGCCGAGGCGCGGCAACGGGAGGCGGAACTACGGGACGAGATACAGGGGCTGACGTCAGAGGTGCGCGCGGCGAAGCAGGAGGTGACGGACTGGAAGGGCCGGCACGAGGGGGTGACGTCAGAGAACGGGGAGCTGATGGAGGAGCTCGACAAGAACTCGCGGGAGGTGAGCTGTCATTTTTGGCCGAAAATCTGGAAGCCCTTTCAGCTTTAGCAAGAACGGCGGTGACGTTTTCTGAGTTGTGCGGTTAAGCGGAACAACAACACGTTGCAACCACTTCTGCTCGGTATTGACGTCGACTCCATGAAAGGGTGACTACGAAAGCTCGTGCGTGGCGAGCAGCCCGTCCTCCAGACTCTAGTTTCTGCCAAGCTGCTTTTGAAGGAGCAGAGTCGCGAGGCAAACATTTTACCAAACGGAAAATCCTGGAAGGAGCGCTTTTCAGTACACCCTTCAAACTGCAAAGACATTTCGTCACGGCTTTGAAGGCTCTCACCTGCTCAGCGCCTTGTTTCGCCAAGCTGTTTGCGAGAAATATTGCGTGTGCCTCAGAGCGCATCTCCTTGTCGTGACATGCTCCGTAAAACAACCACTGTCATCCCGGCAGTACTTTACTGCTCGCAATCAGGGAGTTGACAACGATTTGCGAGAATTCGTTTTGGGCGGGATCCCAAAACACGGAAACCCTACAACTTTAACGATTTGTGACGCCCATCAGGAAGGTTTAATTTGCCTCCGGTCCGCTGCAGGTCGCCCGCCTTAACATGTTGGTGTCCCAATGGAAACGAGCGGCCGAAGAAGCTAACGCCAAGATCTCGTCGAAGGAAGAGATTGCTCAAGCCGCCATTGCGGCGCGCGCGGCCGCCGAGAGCTCCCTCAAAATGGCGGACGAGCGGGCGGCCGAGCTGCGGCAACGGGCGGAGGAAATGGCGCAGCAACTTGACGATATTGAGAGCGGGTTAGAGAGGAGGTTACGATCGCAAGGGCTGGGTTTAGGGTTCGGTCAGTGGCGGTGGGATGACTGTATGCCTTGGGCGTCACGTCGAAGTCGACGGCGGGGAGGTGACGAGGAGGGGCTAGGGGAAGGGGAGCATGGTCATCTGATGGAACCGCTGATATAATAGGTCAATGTAAATGGACACGCGGATATTCAACTTCGACAACATCAATATATAGTTCGGATCCCTATCAGAATTCCGTCCCAAGATTATCACATTGAATCAAATAGGACATGTGACAGGCCACGCTTCAAGTTCTTGGTGGATATCCGATTATGACGTCCTGCATGGCCGGCCCAATAACCTCTGGTTCACTAGATCCCTCCTCATTGTATTGCAATCTACCGTACTTATGCATGAGCTACCGTGTGACCGTACTACTGAGGCCAGATTCTGCTGGCACTGGGTGCTGCCGCTGCGCGCCCCCGTTATGCAGGCCCGGGCCAGTCTGCTAGCCTAGGCCCCCTGCGATTGCGGGCCAGCCCAAGCAGCCGGGGCCGCACGCCGCCGCGTCCGAATGGGGCGGCTTCAGTGGGTGGCTCAACGTGACTATATCGTTATGGCATGCATGCACTCTTGTGCGCACCGTGACGCGCGGCGCGCCCGCCGCCGCACGTACGCGCATAAGTGCTTTCCTTGGCACTGCCGCAGTTGCTATACTTCCATACGGTATGGCGCCGGCCCGGTTGCTACATGGTCGCAATTGCAATTTATTGATCGCCGGTCTTTACTCAGTCAGCATGAGCAGCAATGAATAGGCTTGAACCTTATGGATAGGAATTATTGTTGTTACTACGGTACCTTCGTTCGGCAATCTATCAGTATCATGCACTAAAGGGGTGAAGCTAATCAACAAGCCTGCACTGCTTGAGTTAGACAGGACTTGATGGCGGAATTGCCGGGCACGAAAAGGTCATGTTCTATACTGATTGGTACTCGTTGTGTGCTTGCGCGTGGGTCATGTGTTCGTGTGCGAGTCATGATACGGAATCCACCGAGCATGTTCATTGCTGCTAGGACATTTAAGTAACGCGATACGCCGCTGACGTGATAAAGGAACAGGCTGTTGACAGCGTCCTAAGTAACTCAGTCGCCCTAGAGCTTGACAAAATGCTCACACCTGGCCACTTCGAGTTCAGACTCGATTATATTTTTCTATTTACGGTGGGCCACTCGTTTTGAGCTGAGCTTGAGTGCAAGAGTTGGAGGACGAAGACGTCTGTTTCCCACTTCGAAACCAGTTACCAGATAGTGACCAAAGCTGTCAAGCTTTGCCGCAAGATGAGCACGCAAGGCGAGATGTTTGTTATCCTCAGTATCCTCAATATACTTTGTATTCTGTCCTAGTTTTATAGCGCTTCAGTACGTTTGCGACTTGCTCCTGGCCAGCTAATGTTTCAACGGTCCGGGGTCATCAAATTCGTACCAAGGTGGAACACCGAGTGGCCGGGTGACGATTCCTTGTACTTAATCACGACGGGAACAGCAGGCGAGTCCGAATCAGGAGGAACGCGCCACGCCATCCTCACGAAATTTAGCGGCCGGGGAGAAGAGCCGCCGGAATTCCACCGGCTACGTGCAGAAAAAGACGAAGGTCTTGATAAGGAAAGCGAACTCGCAAAATGACCTGCAAAGACGGATCAGCCTCAAACGCCACCCAATCTGTGGCCTTTTGCGCACAATACCTTTTAAGGGGGCGTCGTACTGTGATCCGTAATGCCCCGGCGACGAAGTAGCTCGTGCGCCCGCACTCCGTCGCTAGATTCGGGATCACGTGACCGATTTCTTGGCGACCTGAGCGCAGGATATCCTGCGAAAGGGCCGTCGCGGATCCACGTGGTTAGACGCCCTCTTTAGAAGGAAGGTTAGAAAAAGGGAAAAACCTCCGGGAAAATAGATGGAGCGGTCACGGCCGGTGTCGGGGCTGCTAGGGCAGCCGCGGCGCGGGCCGGGCTGGGCGCGGGAGTCAAGGGGCCCGAAGAAGTCACGCCGACGGGCGCAGCATATGGTTGTGCGCGCGCGGTGTGCTGGATCGCGTACAGTCGTGCTGCACGCCTTGGGCCTGCACGTGGGCGGTGTTAGAAGTATTTGCGCACTGCCACTCGGGCC
>DF237392.1:0-56477 GCA_000708835.1 Klebsormidium nitens | reverse complement strand
GGCGGTACGCGCGCTTGCAATCAAAACCCTCGTCAAATTGGTGCGGCCTTTACTAACTCGGGCCGGTTTATAAGGCCTGCGACAGAAGCGCTCGGTGCTCCGTTCAAGGTCTGACCTTCTGAGCCGCGTCACTGGTCGAAAGCTTCATGACATCGGAGGTAGCCTCTAAATGCTGCAAAGCTCCTCTTTCACTTGCCCATGCTCGTTACGAGCGCCTTGCCTCAGCTTTGCAGCATCTTTTCGGCTCTTGATGGTACCCTTTAACGAAGCGCGAACACGCATATGAGTATCCGCCGCTCTGGCGGACGACTTGGCAGCCCCCCCAGGTGGCTCGAGAGTCGCTGAGCTCGTGACCAATGTGTTCTTATCAGGAACCTTGTTTGGTTCCTTGCTACAGTAGGTTACATCCTGTTTGGTCTTTTCATCAGACGGGAATCAGACAATGTATCTTCTCACAGTGTCATCGACTCTCACTATTCGCCGCCCGCCCCCCTCACACGAACCTCGACTGTTGGAGTCGCCCACTTCGTGAGCCACGTGCCGAGCGCAACAAGCCCGCGCAGCGCGGAGAGGCAGGGCCACACTTGAACGCTATGACGAGCACTTCGACTTCGAGGCGCCCGCGCGCGCCTGCGCGGGGCCGCCCGCGGGCGCTTGGCCCGTCTTCGCGACTTATGATTTTAACCGGTGGAGGCGACCAGCTTCGGCGGGTCAACAGGCAAGTCTCTGGTTGGGACCCCGTTTACAGCAGATATTGGTCGCCTTTTGAAGCACGAGTCGGCGGCTGTGCAAAGGAAGATGCCGGATTAGGGCCTATTAGCCTAAAGGTATGGTGCAGAACTGGAAGCTACAGTAGGCCCTCAATCTGCTGGTATCACCCGCAGGAAACAGTTGCGGGTCCTTCTAAGAAGGGCCCCGTGTTGGTAAGCGAGAGCAAGGATCCATCTCCTTCGACGTTGTTATGGTGAATGCGAGAGCGCGCGGTTGCTGACGTCCTTGAGGGCGACTGGCGGCAAAAGATAACAGAAACTTGAAGCGGTAGCCGAAGGCGGTGTTAATATGCACATGGGGCGAAAATGAAAGAGCTAGGGAACCGCTTAGCGCCCTAATAAGCTAGGCCGGAAGTCTACGTTTGGCACGCGGGTTCAAGAAAGCCGAGGAAAGATTGAGTAAACAAAGATCAGGTAAGCGCAAGAAGCAAGCCAGATGATGCCTATCTTCGGCCTTAGTGCCGGCTCGCGTTTCAGTTGGACTCTACTTGCATGGGACAACCCGGGTTCGATAAGCCATTTTGTAGATTGTGATATTCCAGGGTGTGGATGAAATCCCAGCCTCCGAGAAGCAAACAACCTAGTGCTTCGGCAGAAGCCTCCGAGCAGAATCAAAGGCTGCATGCAGGTCGAAAGTTAGAGGCAAGCTGGAGAAGACGTTTACAACCTAATTTGTGGTTCTGTATAAATTGAATATTGTCCGGCGACGTCGACCACTGATCGTCCTGGTCACAATTCATCGTTGATCACGAAAGCTATTGATCAGTAGGGCTGACCGTTCCTAAAGTGGCCGGTTCTTCGCGCTTCGTCCAGGCATGCTCAGGTTCAACATTTGTCTAGGAGGCTTCCCAAAATAGCCCTCAAAGCTGCGGCCAGTTCTACTCTAGCTGTCAAGCTATTCTCTTGGCCAGGCTAGCTCTTCCTTCGTCATGACTTTGCACCATCATGTCATGAAACTACCCTAGGTGAGTATTATCGCTGCCAAATGATTGGCTGACTGATTTGTCACGTCCTTTCCTGCGGTGCAGAAGATTGACAATCGTCTCAAGCTCGCGCGTCGGCTTGAGCAGAGCAAGAAAAGCGAACAACTCCTTTGACTCGCTTCTCAAAATGATTCAGAGCCTTCTCAATCCTCAGATCGCATCTCTTTCCTCACAAGTCTCTTCCAGACAAGCCTTCACAAGAATACACGTGGACACGCAACAATCACGTTGCAAGGCTGTCACAAAAAGGACACAGCATTCCAGTTTGTTTATTGCAGGTTTACATATGGTCTATCAGCTCCCATCAAACTCCTCAGCGTGATCGGAGGTTTGAACGAGAGACGATTTGCCCGAAAGTTCTCTGGGACTATCAGGAGGTTTTGACGAGAGAATGGAGGATTGGCACCTTGAAATTGACCTGCAATGATCCAGCACAAATTGAAGGTCTTCTGGTTTGCTTCAACTTAAGTGACACGGTCAGTATCTCATTCTTAAGATTAATTTTTTGATCACAACTTGTTTGAAAAGATCCTATCAATTCATCAGTGAGATCATACTTTTGCATGATAAGGACATGTCTGATGAGAAGCCTTTAAGCAGAACACGGTTGGGTTTAAAGCGTGTTTAAATGCACTGAACTTTTAGACAATTGCATTGACTTTGATAGAGCTAAGGTGACGAGTGAGTCTGGAACATTCCGGTGCCCTTTAACTTTTGATTGATGATAAGGAGCCTGCTTTTCCTTAGAGGTCCTTTGACAGGCTTCGCTTTGGAATGAGTCCATACTGGCCAAAATTAGAATGTTAAAACTAGGTTGAATCGTCAAGGCAAGCAACATAAAATACACCTATACATGTCACTCTTCAATCTTAACAAAATCAGGTCAAGAGAAACATACACGATAGTAGACTGTATAATCTCCAGCTTTACATGCGTTCTCTCTTTGAGCTTTCCAAATGCTAGCAGAGCTTTCATTCTTGGTGATTTTTATTGATTCTTGACTCAGGAAGAATTGATCAGATCAAAGACATACTGCACCTCTTTGTTTTATCAGGCAGATCAGATCATAGATTGACTTTCAAAAGGCCCCCAGCATCCATCTACGAATGCAGTGAGAAAGCAAAGGAGATGAGACCTGTTCTGATGTTTCGCATTGTCAGACCTTCCGACAGATTGTGCACCGAAAGCTACTGAAGTGCCTCATAGAGGAACGTTCAAACCCTGTTGTACAGGGCTACCGGGACGATGTAATAGTCAATAGAACGCAAGCGAGGTCGAGTCATGATTAATCAGTCAATTTCTGCACGTGCAGGGGCACCGCGCGCAAGCATGGAGCACGTCTTTGGGACCAAAGTCGCCAAGGAGTCAGGGTCTACAGAGGGCTCGCTGGCAAATGGGGCTGAACTCGTGAGGCGGCTCATCGAACCAACGGTCATTCTCCCTCAGAGTAAGGCTCAAGGTGGAGAAGCGCCGTTAGATGAGGAACATGGCCCGGCAGACCACCCTGTCGAAGAGGAAACGGTGCGCGCTCCCCGCTCCACTTCCTTTCGTGTCGCAATCGAAGAGCCGAAAGTTATGTTGGCTGAGCGCTGGCTGATAAACATAAGAGCTCAGGCCAACGCCATCGCGAGTGAGTCGACTGCCGAGGCGCAAGGGTGCATGAACAGCGGAGGAGCGATGGACTTCATCAAGCTGCAGAGCGTCCTTGAGAAGCTCAGGCGCGGGTATGATAAGCTCATGACTCCCCCGAGCTCCGTTCACCAGCAGTTCGTCGAGCTCCGCAACCGCCTCGCTGCCGAGAAAGCGCCCGCGGCCTTTGACAGCTCCGACCAAGCGAAGGTCTGCGGATGGACGACGGAGAGCCGGCACGCAGAAGCTGGCAGCAAATTTCTTGTGGCGCGTGCGGTAACGAGAAGCCTCGTTCCGGCTCTGAAAACCAACAGGGTCTCGGTCATGCCCCTCTGTGCCCTGCCTCAGCGAGGCGTGGTTCCTGAAGTCTCGGGAAACCCTGCCGTGATCATGAAAGTTGCTGAGGAGGACTGCAAGGGGGACCGCTGCATCTGCAGATACGTCCCCGCTTACTGGCCATTCCTGCTGCGCTGCTGCCTCCGGATCGTGACTCACAAGTATGTGAACACGAACGTGCCTCTGGCAGAGCAGGTGAGCACTCAGTCCGCACGCTCTCATCTTTCTTCACCAGAACTTTAGGTCTTTTGACTTCTTTCGTCTAGTCGCTTGCAGACGACCAAAGTTCGTTTTGTATGAACCGCATTGACCCCGGTCTAACAACGATTACCCCGTATCTGCACAAAAACGAGCTTACTTGCAAGGATGGCTTCAATTCAAACTCGACGCTGTTTACATCAGCTGGTTCTCCTCTGCTTTTGCGGGAGAAAGATCACAGGACTCGGGAGTTTCGGAACAGATTGGCAGAAAGCTTGCATTCATGACTTGCCTGAGATGTCATTATATAAATTCTGACGGGATTTGTTCGACCTTGCAGCTGTCACACATTGCGGCTGGTTCTTCGAGCCTGACGTTTGGACTGATGCAAGTCCGGAAGACCCGCATTGCTGCCCAGTCTGTTTGGGCACTCCGGTTCATCTTCGGCCAGCTGCCCGTCTACTACACGATGGCCAGGAACATCATTCAGAGCCGGTACAATATCTGGACGGCGCTCGAGGACGTCAACAAAGACGTCAGAGCGCTCTTGACCGCACCTGGCCTGGGTCTCACCTTGACTCCCGCATCGACCTCGATATTTGAGGCAATACCCGTCAGGAATCTGCACGTGATACCGATGGTAAGTGAAACCTTAGGATCTCGATCAGCGTTCTTTCAGACTGTTTGAGCTAGGGAATCGATGCGCTGTTACATGCTTCTGACGATACTCGCTTGTCGATGCAATCTTGCCATCTCTTTCTTTATAAGGCTTTCTGAGAGATCTGAGAAAGGGAAGCTTTTTTGCCTGTCCAATTTGGAGTAGCCCTCAGACAGCCTTCAGACAGCCACATAAGAGAGAGGAAGCATGTCGAGTCCTCCCTGGAGAGATATAAGGCAAGGCCCCTGTACATTTTATTCTGCTTGCTGTGTCTTCGAATCTATCAATATGGCGAGAACGTGCAAACTTATCAGCCCCAATTATCGTTCAAAACTACCAATTGGACTCGTACACGATTCTTTTGCAGCTCCGCGACCTTCCAGAGGACCGCGAGTACGACCCGCTGTGCCTGCAGCAAGTCGTCGTGCGAAGCGCCCGGGCTGACATGGTCGCAAAAACCGTCGACTTCGAGGGGGGCTTGGTTGAGGCCATGATGGCCCCCCTGCTGGAGAGCCGCCAGCTGATGCGCGCAACCAGCCAGGAAACGGGGAAGCTTCTGTACCCCATCTCCGTCACGTTCGACGAGTGGGACCTCTGCCGGCAGTCGTTCTGCCTGCAGAAAGGCGGCCGCGTGATGATCGGGGCGCTCGACCGGGGCGTCTTCCGCGGGACCCGGGACGGCGCGCGGCCCCTGGTGGAGAGCGTGGCGGCGGTCGCCGGGATCACCGCGACTCCGTTCGCCCTGCTCGGGCTCCAGGTGATATTTTGAGCCGCAACCTCAAAGAATCTTCGTCCGGAACGGATCGTTCAAGCTTGAATGGTCCCAACATGCTTAGCCTTCTCCAATTTCTATCGGTTCGAATTCTTCCAACGCTCCGTACCGTAAGAATGCCTTCAGGCTTTGACCACTTAGCTGCATTTAGTTTGTACTCTTTTCTGACGGAGGGTCAGAAAGCCCCTTGGGGCATCGTTGAGTACATTAATCTCGGTATGCTGACGACTGTCATGTGGTTCCTCACCTGGACTGGTTAAAAGCCTTCATAGATCTAGAGATTGAGCAAGAGCCGCGGCATGGTAGCAGCAAAAAATCCTCGCTTAAGAATAGCTCCCCAAAATGTGGCGCTACGTCCTCCTTTCAGTCAAGGGAGAGTTTCAGTAGCACTTTCTTGACCCCTGCCTGCGTCACGGAATCGGATCGGAGCTCATTCATGCGCAGTCCATTGCAGACAGCCCTCGAACGCCCTCTCCGAGTGGTCCTCCTGGCCCCCGAGACCGGCACGTACTACGGCCTCCCCTACCTGGCGGATCCCGCCACGGTCCAGTACCACGAAGTCGAACTCGTCGTGGACGCCAGATTTGCCGTCACCGAAAACACGAAACCGAAATTTCAGCTGGAGAAACACCCTGCGGTAAAGCGCATGATCGCAGACATGGTGACGGACTACAGGGCGATCCAGGCGGCGCAGGAGCAGCCGCCTAACTCCCACGTGCACGGTTTGGTGGTGAATAGCGTGCGCCACGGCGATCATATGCAGGTGCGCTTATTTCCGTTGGATCGTCTCGCTGAAATGAGATCTAACCTCTGTGGGGCTCGGCGATCAGCGTTCGTATCGATTCGTATCCAGATCACTGGAAGATACTCACTGACAATCTGGTAGATGTTTCAAAAGTACGTAATATGTGAGTGTATACAGGATCCGCTTTCATTCTCTGGTCACCTTTGTTTCAAAGAGTCAGCACTGTGTGACTGTTACATTAGTTGGTCGAAAAAGAAAATTCTACATTCAAGCGTCTTGCTGTAAAGTCCTACTATTCGCGCGCGTGTGTGTGCGCCGGATACGGGGTTCTGGAAGTGTAGTCCTTCATTCAGTAGGCCACACAAAAGCTACTTCTGCTTTCGGAAAAAGGACATTTTAAGTCTGTTTGCCTTGGAAAATTGACGTATCTTCTCATGCTTGCGCCTGGAACGTGGGCCGAAGCTTTGATGCAGCCCTCCTTACCCTCTCCAGGTGGCTTACGAGTGTCTCGACCACTTCGAGCGCGAGGGAGTCCCCGCGATTGCCCTGATCGACAACAACGGGAAGCGAGAAGCGGGCAAGACGGCCATGACGTACGTCTTTCCGGAAACTCTGGTAAAGGCCGGCATCCCCAGCCTCTTCGTGCTACCCGGGCTAAACGAACAGGGGCAACTAGACCTGACCTCGCAGGAGACGGTCTGGACGGACGCTCTGTTCCGCACGTTGCCCGAACAGCTTCAGCGCTGGCTTCTCACGAACAATGGCGCCATCAGAGGGAAGCAGCTAGAGCACCTCGCCATCCACCCGAACGAGCTACTTTTTCCGGTGAGTCGACAGCTTGCAGGTCGAAACAATGAAGAGCTCATTGCGGAGGTTTTGGGGAGGAATTTCAAAGCTCTCATCGGTGGCCCGATTCAGCAGCCTTCGAAATCATCAAGCGGGAGGGTACATCTAGAACTATGAGATATCGATGCTCTTGCTTAAGTCAATTTTGGCGAAGTCCGCAGAGCTGACACAGATTCTCCCCGTGATTAAGACAGTGCAAGAGTTCTCTACAAAGCTACTGTCGCCTATGCAGGGTCATCTTCAAGCTGATCTCCGCTGCTACGCTCTGCAACTGGAGTGGGAACTTATGTGGAGCCCGACTCTCTGGAAGAGAGGTGTCAAAGGTCTGATTATGATGTAAGTGCTCACAAGATCTCCAAGGCCTTTTCAGAGCTGTGTCGAAGCTACTTCACCAGATGGATTGTTTCTTTAAAGGCGGTTCCTTCTGAATAATGAATTTCTTCAAGCTCTGACAATCTTTCTATGACCCTTATAATTCTCAATACCGTAACCCAGTTCCGCATTTGTAGGTCTCCTTATGTATGTCTGGAGCCGCCGCACCCAATCTTTATATTCTTCCTTTTCGATTCATCATGTCTGTTCCAGGAATCCTTACAACCTGGTTTCTGCTCCGCAGGACCGTTGCTGGCACGAAAGCAAACCGCGCAAACGCCTACAAGACGATCTACCACTGCGCTCACCTGACGCACGCGTACTTCTACATCAGCATGAAGCACGAGGCTTCCAACGCGGAGATGCTGCTGCAGAGGCTGGGGCGCATCTGCACGACCCAGTACGGGCCCGGGATCAAGCGCCTGCCGAAGCTGTACCTGCCCGAGTCGGTACATGTCCTTCTCCAGGCGTGTCAAACGCTTTACAAGTAAGATACATTCGTACTACGAAGAGTGCTCCTAGGCATTGCTGAGAGTCCAGGTTTCCACTTTTTTCTTTTCTTTTTCTTGGTGATATTCATGTCTTCAGAATGATAAATGGACTGTGTATTCCAACCGGGAAAGTGTCCAAGGCACTCGTGGTCTCCAAGGCGTCCGAGCTTGTCAAGGATGATGTAGGATTTGAATCCCATAGCGACTGCAAAGGAGGATCACGCTGTCATGCTAGCTGCTTAATCTCTGAACCGTCTGAGCTGGGGAGCTCAGAAAGCAGGATCTGTTGTAGCAGGTCGGCAGTTTCCTATCGTGTTCAATCCTGGAAGACTGAGTTATACTTCCAAAATTCCGTTTCTCGGGCCTGTCAACAGCACGCGCAAACGCGACACTTGCCCGATCTTGAGCAGTAAATATCCGTTTTCGAGGCGAAAATGCTCGAGAGAGCTAACGCTTGTCGTACAGGAGGGCGTGCGCGGCGCGCGGCAGCGCATGCGACTCGAACAGCTGGCTCTTTCTGTTCTGCTAAGTTTCCGTTTCTTACAAGCGGTTATGGCAGCTTATCGCGGCCGCTTATGGGCGCCGGTGGATCATTTCAAGCGCAAGCCCATTGCCGCAGACTCGATTCGGGGTTCATTTTCTCTAAGATTTAATCTGGAATCTCGTCTAAAGCAATAAAGCTAGTGCTTTGTGGCCGCGCGCTCCGTGCCGGCTGAGAACCAACGGTTTGAAGTTCAAAAACTAATAAGATCTTTCACAGGCGGGTTTGGCAGCGCATCGCGGCCGCGCGCGGCGCGCCGGTGGACCAGGACATCATCCACAACGAGCAGTTCAAGCACGAGCTCGCCGCGCTGGTGATGAAGCACAGCCAGAAGCTGAAGGTCTCCCGGCGGGACATCAACGAGGGCGTGTTCGCCGGCCACACGGCCGTCTGCAAGGACGGGATCCTCGTCCGTCAGTTCCGATCGGAGATGGTCGGCAAGTGAGCTTGCGAAATTCTCTTGAATTGGTGATCAATTTCCATTTTGAGCCGGCTACGTAATCATTGCTCCGGCTGTTGTATCGCCACGTTTCCGCAATCCAATGTCTGAGGGCCATTTTTGGATTAGAGTCAGGCCCAAGACTAGTACTCATGTGAGCTTAAAGCAGCATTCATGGGGCATTCCAAATGTGACCAAGGATACCAGATTGTCGGTCATTCTTGCGCCCTTCAAGAATGGCTGCGCTTTCTCTCAAAAGTACAAGCGAGGTGCGGAGCTCAGTCGAATGAATTCGAGTTTTGAGAGGTCCCACGCAGTGCTCCACGGTATTTCAGACCTTACAAGGCTGCCGGACTACTGCGTGTTTGCAGACATCAGCAGACGCACACGTGTGCTAAGCTTACTGCCCAAGCTAACAAAATTCCTCCTGAATTCTTGTGCCAGGCTTGGGGGGTTCAGCGCGGTCGACCGAGATTTTCCACTGGGCGAGGTGGACTTGCTGGACCCCGAGGCGGTCGAAACGGCGCGGAGGGAGCTCCTCGCGAGCATCGCCAAAGAGTACGTGCCCAAGGGCCAGAGCCTCGAGGACGTGATGAAGCTCATCAGGGTGGCGAATCGGGTCGTCTTCCTTCCCGTCAAAGTGCTATTCGCCAACACGCGGAACCCACTCAACCTCGACGAGTTTGAGAGGTGAGCTGCCGGTTCAGGGCAGAAACCTCGTTTTGCGCCTACTTCGGTAACCTTCGCCGCACAATTAATCCCTCTGTAAGGGGGAACATTTTCCTGACTCGCTCAGGTTGACTGTATACCAGTTAGCAGCCTGGACGTACCACAAAAACGTGACTGCTCAAATCTGCTTTCAATCCGGTTTTTGGACTCCTCAAAACGGCGAGAGTGACAGTCGTTCCTTGAAGCTTGAAAATTCCTTTAAACCTTCCTTACCCCGCCTTCAAAGTGCATAAAAAGTCATCCTCTGACGGAAGTAGTGAGTCACTTATAATGGCTGCGCAGGGGCGGGTGTTTCGACCAACTCGTAGATGCTTTCGATAAAGAGATTGCAAAGCTAAAATTGACATACAATGGGCATCAAGCCCTTCTGAACCTTACGACTTCATCTGCTGTTTTGTCCGTTCATGTCGCTCTGCCCAGGCCCGTATAACCATTTTCGATTTTGGAATCAGGACCGTTCAGCTTCCATGGCGCTCTACTCCGGATCTTCCCGGGATCGTTCAGTCGTCTCTGCGATGACGTTAAGCTTCATCTTGCGCTGACATCATCGCTGTGAGGCAAGACCGCATCAACTTGAACCCTTTGTCGCCCCTCTTCCCAGCGACCACGGGAGGTGGTCCTATATTTTTACAACCGTTCAAACCAGTCTGCAACGAAGCAAAGGTTTTGCTTGCGCCAGTAATACATTCAGTCCGCACTGACCTTTTAACCTTTTGTTTCTTAGCTACATGCTCGACCACGAGAACCGCATAGCGCCGTCGAAGAAGGGCCAGCCGAAGGACAAATACGTGGACGAGATCCGCAGCGCGATCACCGAGAGCCTGCGGAAGCGCGCCCTGACGCCGGAAGAGCGCTCGTACCTCGGCCGGAAGGAGCTCGTGCAACTAGGGGCGGGCCCAAAGCTTCTGATCGAAGCGAACCTCTGCCCGTTCGTCGGGGAGGTCCACAGCCAGAGGGGCCACGTGAGGGTCGTGGCGAGGATTTTGGACGGCAAGACGGTGATGGCGATTGTTCCCAACCCGGAGTATCCGCACTGCTCGGGTCGCAAGCCGGCGAGCGAGTTGCAGGAACTGATCTACGGGGACCTGATCACGGCGCGGTTTATCCTGCGGCTGCCGGCCGAGATGGAGAAGGGGCCGGCGGCCGCAAGGGACTATGCAGGCCCGATGGTGCGTGCTAGCTCATTAAGCTCCTCTCCCGGAAATGTTCAAAGGGTCTGACGCCGAGTCTCTTTCATCCGGGGCCTTCGAAACTATGTCGTTTTCTATAATGTTTCAATCTAGAGTTCACAAGATTCCAGCAGCGGATTCAACCTGAAGTTCAGCAGCTCCGCATTATTCCCTAAGATCTTCCCACTTGCACTGGATTCAAGAGGTATCTCTTTCTGGATGTCTTGCCGACTCAGTGGGTTCCGTCCAAAGTCAATTTTTCATAGAATAACTCACGTTTCTCTGATTGCATGCAGCGTCTGGTTATGCGCCTCCAAAGGGGGTTCCGCCAGGGTCAGCAGACGGACGAGCAGATCGAGGTGCATGATAGAGCCGTGCTATTCTTTAGCGGCAGATCTTGAAGTTGCTTGCCGCGATACTGGTTGATTCGCGCGTTGCAGACCGTCGCATGATCGGCTTGTGTAACTTCTCCTGATCGCTTCCTAAAAACGTTTGTCAAGGTGCGTTAGCTGGTGATGCTCTTGGAAGCTCCTGAGAAGTACTCGCCAGCGTTTGCGTGATACTATCTGCGTCTGGTCAGTGCGTTTCCTTCGTATTTTCGTTGGCTTGCTCGACAGGCTCTAAAGGAAGAAGCAGATTCCCACGACCGTTTGCGCCATGTCTTTGACCAAATTTCTCATGGTGCAGTACAGTAAACAGAAGACAAACGAAGGGAGAGACCCCCTTGAGAGAGTGACAGACGCGCTAATACTCTACTGAACTTACGGAGCAAGCCGTTTTAAACCTTTTGCAGCTCAAGATTGACAAGGAAGGTCAGCCGAAGAGGAATGCCCCGCCACCTAGGTCTGAGGAAGGCCCGTCGGAAAAGCGAGAGGTGTCTCCAGCAATGGACGGGCAAAGAGCGGCAGCAGCAGACGAGCGCGTCACGGCGACCAAGGCGAACAAAGCCAATGGCTCGGCTGAGCCTTCCAAGTCACCTGGCCGTCGCCCAGCAACAAATTTCCCAATGGATTCGGAGACGGAATCGGACAAGGGCGACGAGGTGAGACCGTCTGATTGCAGCTCTAGCGTCGGGTTGAAATGTCATACGTTGCTTGCCACTGGGGAGCAGTCGGATCATTGCTTCAATTGCAGAAGGGCGTTTTTCTTCACCGCAGCTGTTGTGCAAGCTGCTTGGGAAAGGAAGCGGTCCTCGAATAGCTTTCCTAGACTGAATCCGCCTAAATTCCCTGACAAATACGCCTCTCGTTGTCAGCCCTGCAAGCGAAATTCTGAGCTAGCTCTTCACCCAAGAAGAGCTGCGGTCTCAAGAAGGGTTGTTTGCCAGATTAGGGAGGTTCATCCAGTATGCAAGTTCCATTTTTGTTCCGCTAGAAGGAGTAAGCCCGGAAGCTAGTGCCGTTGGAAGGAGTGATCATCGAAGCTACTTTTAAGCCGTTACAAACCTTTGCAAACGTCCTCGATCGTTCCCCACAGATGCCGCCAAAGCCGACTGAAGCGGGCCCTTCGACTCAGCGAACCTCAGCCGGCCCTTCGTACAATCTGGGAGTCTGCCGTCCCGGAAAGCGGGCAGTGCGCTCCTCCCCTGATGCAAACCCCGACTCTGATGCGGGGAAAGCCAAGATGCGAAAAGTCGCCCCGTCCGACGGCGAGAGCGACGAGTGCTGGATGGATATAGTCGAAGAGGCCATCGACCTGACATACAAGCAGTGAGTGGCCAAAAGGAAAGAGCCTTGCAAGATAAATTGCTCGTCGCGCGAGATTTTGTTGAACATCCAGCCAACTTTTCTGCTCAGTTTGAACTTCCAATGCAGTCCGGAAGGGGAAGCCGTTCTCCCATCCGCTTTCTTGTACACCCATTTAGACAAACCGCTCAGAGGCTCAGGCAAGAGGAAGGGGCGTCAAAAACGGAAGGGGCGGTGCGGACGTGCAATTGTCAGTACAGAATCCGACTCCGTTCGAAGATTGCTTTTCTTGGCCCGGTCTCTCCTTTACCGGTTGAATCTTCCATGACACGCATGGCTGGAAACACAAGCCGTCAATTCTGTGCAGGGGGAAACGAATGAAGGAGCTCATCAGCCAGGCCGAGGCAGCGGTCACGCGGACTGTCAGGGACCCCAGCGCGCGACTCGAACTTTTGACGGGTCTGGTCGTGGCAAGGGAGAAGATCAAGGTACGGATTCAGACCTTGGTTCTGGCCACAGGACATAAGCTGGCACAGCTGGCAAGAATCTCAAGCCTGTCGATATCATGGAGAAAGACAGCATGGGATACAAAACATGCTCTGTGCTTCAGCTTCTTGGATCTTCGGATCTGGACCGTAGATCTGTGGGTCTGGGGTCGACATCCTTCGTCTGTAAATGGTGACAGCCTTTCACAGGAGCACAAAGACGCTGCAGCAGACCATGCAGCATGCACAGGTATTTAAGCTACGAGGGTCAGTTCACGAACAAGCCCTTAATAGTCTAGGTCGGGAAAGCTCGGTTGGTCCTGATTTCGTCGAACGTTTTTGCAGAGGAACGACACTGCGGGCGCTTGTAAAGCGGCCTTGAAGGACATTCAGGAGAAGTACCAAACCTCGGAACAGGAAGAGTCGTCATCATCGTTCAAAACGTCGGCTTCGACTTCGAGCGAGCAGAACAAAAAAGCAGGGTCCGCATCGGAGTGACCGCGCAAAGGAAACGTGAGCTGCGACGTCGTTGGGCAGTCGTTCGTGAGATTTGAGTGTACGGAGTGTGCTAAGATTAGCGTGTGTTTTGGTGAACGTTGACGGAATGGGTGGGCAGGAAACTGGCATGGCGGAAGGGACTTGTCAACTTCCTATTGTGCTTTGGACCGGTCCATCAGACCTGTCAGCTCGTGTGACAGCTGGAGGTCACTTGGTCAAGCAGACACCAAAAAATAGAAAACATTCGAACCAGGTCTGTATTGAATGTACAGTTGGCAAGTAGATTCGTATCGTAGAAGCTGGGTGCGTTAGGGGTGCGTTCATTTTCACGTGGGCTGACACTAAAGAGGAACGGCTTGTGAGAGGCTACGTTATATACTCTCGGGAAGAGGAACTTGCAGGTGGCCTCTTCGACATGTTGGATGGCTGCGCCGTCTGCTGATAGCTCCAGGCTTCTGTGAGACAGCAGTGTCGTATCTGGCATTTGTTTGCATCCCTTCCTCGCTCAACGTCAAGGCCACCTCGTACATGTTCAAGTCTCGCTTCAAGTTTTGCGACCCGGCCTGGGAAGCGACCGCTTGATCAGCAGCTTGATGTATTCCTTTAGATGCTGCTCTAGCTAGTCGTGCTGGCTGTATCAATATCAAAAGCCTGGTCAGCTTAGCACTAGCTGACCAGCCCGTCAGCTGAGCATTGATCAGTTGCCTCTTCTGTACTTGGGTGAAGCCAAACAATGGACTGGTCATGTCAACGAGCTGCTTTTCATGGCTGCATATGTAATGACCTAGGCGGTGGCGTGCGCAGCGCCTGCCAGCAAATGGTGCCTGATATAATCTCTGTTGTACTCAGATTGCGGGAGGCCATGAGCCCGGCCAACAAACTACTTTTGTGATTATATTCATTTAGTGTTGTGACGTCGGGCGGCTGCCTCCAACAGTGGTCATTTCACATGCCCTTCACATGTTTTGCTCAAGCCGCGAGTTCGGCTCATCAGGTGCTCAGACCCTACTTGTCAGCTCTAACATGTACTAGCTTTCACCAGAGCCTCTAGCTGGTCGGCATTGCAAAGGTTTACTGGAAAATAACTCCACATGACAACATGAGGCAGTCGCGATCATTGGTCAAGCCCACATTTAATAATATTTGCCCCTCAGTCCATGCTGGCGGACTACCAAATGAACCGAGTGTTGTTAGTATTCATGATTGTCCATCTGCTTGCTGACTCATATTGCAGAGGGACTCCAGACGCCAA
This sequence comes from Klebsormidium nitens, assembly GCA_000708835.1. Lineage (NCBI taxonomy): Eukaryota > Viridiplantae > Streptophyta > Klebsormidiophyceae > Klebsormidiales > Klebsormidiaceae > Klebsormidium > Klebsormidium nitens. The sequence goes on along the minus strand of DF237392.1, from coordinate 41,879 downwards.
TGCCGTTGTGGTCAGCTCTCAGGTCAGCTCCCTGCCTCCTCCCTGCAAACCGAGGTGGCTGAGTTTATATCGATCGATGTCTTTAAACTTGACCCAACAACGCTTTCTCTCCGAGGTTGCCCTGTTGCTTGAAACGGTCCACTTTGTGTACCTGCACTCAAAGCGACACACTTTCAACAAAGCTCGCCGAGAAGCCGGCGGGGCCGTTACGGTTAAAGCGTTCGGCCATCTGACGCAAAGGCGAACCGGCATTTCCGACGGAACGCGGAAACCTTCAGCGCGCTCTATCGTCCGTCCATAGTTTTTATCGTACGGTCGAAGCTCGTCATATTGTAAAATTGACGTCTAGGTTGACGAATAGGTTGCTTGAAACCGTCACCGGGGTATGAATGCACCCAGCGCGTCAAATCACCGCTTGCCAGCAAGGCAATCAACAGATTTGGGGGAGTTCCCGCTGGTGAATCAAACCCAGGCTGTCAGAATCCACTGCGGTACACCTAGGTATCCTTTCCATGGCGACACGGGAGTCCTCTAGCTTCGTTAAGACCACATCCATGATGAGAAGCGACGCCTGCGTACGTACCTTCAGCAGCTAGGGAAGGTAGCACTCAGAGTCAGTCTGTTGGTATGATGTTAGGTGTGCCGCACAGTGCTGTGCATGGCTGTTCTGACAGTGATGTTTGCCGAGAGCCGAGACGCCGCCCTACAATGGCCGCGATGTCCTCATGGCAGGAATCTTGGTAAAATTGTTCGCTCCTTCTGAGACACGTGGACAGCAGTCTGTGACAACAGAAAACACGCTCACGTCCGCCACAGAAGCAGAGGTTTGATCATGTCTGCAATGTGCCTTTCCCAAAACTCAAAGCTTGCTTGTCTTCTGTTGTGCTCTGTAAGAACCAGATGCACGATCTGCGCGAGCGTCTTTGAGATCAAAGGCCGCTTTAGGAAAGGGGAAGGTTGATCTCACCATTCTGCGGCGACTTTGATCCGCTGCAGCTCCTCAGAAGCATCCTAGATTGATGTACATGGTGATGCGACATGGCTGACCAAAACCCTGATGAGGTAAGTGCGACCGGTGTCTCCTCATGTTTGCGTTGTGCATGACCACTATGATCTTTGTGTGGTATCTGAAATTTGATAGGTAAAAGGTTATACAATTGCACATGCTGCTCGTGTATGTCGACACTGCCATCAGATCAAATGCTGCAGCCCCAATTACCGAGTAGCTGAGCTAAGCTTTGTCTCTGCAATCAAAGGGGTCCGATACACTGAATGAGCTTTTCCTCTGCTTTCTGTCTGTCTCAAAGGCCACCGCATTTGTGTGGCCTGCACAATGCTATGCTCAGAAAGCGACGCCCTTGCACCATTCCCAGCCTTTTGCTGAGCTTTTTTGTTGGGTTGAGAGGGCGTGATGTCAGTCCCTGATGATCCTTCAAGAGGTAGATGTGCCCTCTTTGATAATGTAAGTCGACTAGCTGTGATCTGAAATCTTGAAGAGATCTTCTTGGCTGCACACCTACCAACCGCGTTTCGTCAGACCGTGACGTCATTATGGACTGAAGCTCATCCACGCGTCTGGTAGAGTGAGTTCAGGACTGTCAAAAAGCAGGCACTGGCTGCATTTCAAACAATCAGAGAGAGCAGAAAAACTCCATCGCCAGCATTCGCATGTGAAAAAGTGTCCACATCCTTGTTCTGAGAAGACACTTACTAGCTAATGAGCTGAGTGGCTTCTAAACCGCGCTCCATAGCCTAAAGGCAGCCACATTGACAGTTTGGCATTGAAGCGGCAGCTCTGATTGGATTGAAGTCCTGAGGATCAACTCTGTTGAGAAGCTTGCAAAGTTTGGAAACAGTTTCCTGATGGCAGCCTTTCACCGGAGTGCTCTCTTTTTGATAATCTATGCATGCACTTCTTGCTGCTTACAGGCTCTGTGATTCTCATCTAAAATAGTTTGCCGGTAAACCAGAGCCGCTCAATCATGACAGGGTTTTTTGAGCTCCTAATAAAGATGCATTGAGGTGGAATGGCACCGATCAGGGGGGCTCCGTTGTGGTCCTGCTTCTCTGTCCCCTTAGGTACAGATGGATCTATTGCAACCCACATCCCCAACTTTCATCGCTCACAAGAGAATGAGCTCTAACCTTACTTCTTTTCCAAGCTGAGCTTGCTCAGCACAAGGTCAGGGTCTTTTGAACGGAGTACGGTTTGAACAAGGTCAATGTAACCAAACCAGTTCCATCCTGTTTTCCCAGGCGTTGAACGGGCTGAGCAGCCACGAGGTCGAATCCCTCCGAGCCCAGCATGGTTTCAACGAGGTTAAGACAAACCAGACCCCGGAGTGGAAGAAGATCCTGTGGCGCTACCTGGACTGGGTGTCGATCATCATTCTGATTGCGGCTATCATCAGTGCGACTGTGGAAGTTCAAGGGGGCAGAGGATGGACCAGCTTTGCGCTTCTCATCGTGGAGCTCAACCTGATCGTGTGGGTGGGGTATTACTCGGAGAGGAATGCAGGAAATGCAGTCAAGGAACTAGAGGTGAGAAATTAATACACACGAGAAAATACAGAAAAGGTATCAGAGACAACAGGGAATGCATACTTGGTGAAGGAGAAGGGTTCAGAAGGGAATGCAGGGAACCTAGATTTCAAATATTAGAGAGAGGGATCGCATCATCTCAAAAAGAAGCGTTTGCTTGTTGTGACCAGGTCAGATTTGCCGGTCAGCGCACATACATCGACTTTTTTTCCTGTCCTTCGATCTATTTCTGCAGCGCATTGACTTTTCTTGTAGGGTGTCATGAGTCTTGCATGCGCACCTTCCTCAGCCTAGCTCATCTTTGATTCAGAGAGTCACAGCATTCATAGCCAGTCAGGCCTCCTTTTGCCTGCTTCTGGGGCCACAACACACCTTTCCTGCTCCATCGCTAACCTAGATTTCACGACCTTTGGTATGCAAGCTTTTAGAGATGCATGTAGTGCATGAAGCACGCTGAATCGCTTTGCTCAAGGATGACTCTCATTTTCCCCAAGATGTTGTGAGTCCATTTTCTCAAGGTGGCTCTCACCCTCCTTGAATCTTTCTGGATCGTTCTCTCAAGGGTGGCTCTCACACACCACCTGAAAAAGTCTTGAGTTGTTGCTCTCCAAGATGCTCCACATTGCCACCATAAGGTTACGACTTCACTGCCCCAAAGATGAATCTCGCAGCCCCCAAAGTTTTCCGAATTCATTCACTCAAAAGGTGGCTGCCACCGCCCCTAAAATGTTGTGCGATAAATTCTTTCAAAGATGGCTCTCACACCCCCCCGGAAATCATTTGCAGGCCCTCACTGTGCCAATGGCCCAAGCGAAGCGAGACGGCAAGTGGCAGCAGGTGCCTGCTCGGGAGCTCCTCCCCGGCGACATCATTGCGCTCAAAGGGGGTGATGTCATTCCTGCTGATGCACAGGTGCGTGCATGATTAGAGACCATTTTCTAAATTCGAAAGCTGGAGAAATTCGTGACAATAGACTCTAGTAGTCATTGGGCCGTCCTTCACAACTTACAGAAAAAACATACCGGTCAGAAACAACCGTGCAATAATCAATCAACCTCTAGGATTCCCAGCGAACGAGGATCATAACGTCTCTGAACCAAACATAGATCGAATGATTTTCGATGACAATCGCTTTTCGGCTTCTTACAACATTCCTTCGTTTCCAAACAATCGCCACATTGCCTGTCACGAAGCTTTCAAGACTGTCAAGACAGTAATTAACCGCAATAATCGCAGACAATCTAACCAACATACCCTGTTCGTTTTCTGCATTTTCCTTCCAATCCCGCACTTCCGTGGACTGCAGTTGGTGGGCGAAGGAGAGCCGTTGCTGGTCGACGAGTCCAGTCTCACTGGGGAGTCCCTCCCAGCCTCACGAAAACCTGGACATCAGGTGAGCGTCACCCGCACATCTGCTCGACTTCGTCTCGGCTCTTCCATGGGAAAGAGGCGCTTCAATCCTGACCGAAGTCTTGCCAGACCAGACCAGTCGCTCAAGATGTGCAATTATGCCTCACATACGCGATGCCTTTGCGTCTGCAATGCTGAACCCATCACTTAGCATTGAAAACAACCAGGTTTGACGATGCAACGGCCCAGAGAGGCTCGAACGAGGATTTGTGCTTCCTCATAGCACAATCTGGGACATCAGTACGGCCTGCGGACTAGGCGTATGAGTCGTGAGGTCCCTGCAGTGACTGTGACCTCGTGCAGACGTGTGCAAATTCTCTTCTCAAGGGCCCTCGCATTGACACGGCTAGCGTCTCTGATCTTTGCACAAGCTCTTTCCCTAGGCTCTTGGGCTCCTGCCGAATGGAAAGGTCGAAAGCTGCAGCTAGTTGAACCGACTTCACAACGTGCAAGCTCTGATGAAACGAAAACAAGCGAGAATCTCAGTTAGCGACCAGGACCGGGATCACCATTGCTCGGTGGCACTTCTCAGGCCTTCCACTTCGATTTTGGACCTTGTAAACTGGCCATATTCACTGGACGTTCTCAGCCGAGTAACTGGGGTCCAAGCACTCCCTGCTCGAGTCGTTTGAGCAATTAACTTTCTCGCTGTGCTCCCAATGAATCTCGGTTTGTTCTCAGCCTCGTGAAGCCTGGTACAAGTTCTCTTGATTCTCCTTCCTTCATATGAAACAGCTCGTGTTTAGTATCGAAAATGTTTCAGAACGATTGTTGTTCAGCTAGGACAACACGTTCAAGCCGTAAAGTTGCTCAGAAACCTCATCAAGAAGTTAGAGTTTATCAAAATAGGATCTGGAAAAGAAAAGTTTGTTGACCTCGCAGATTTTGGCGGGTGCGACTGTGACGCAAGGCGAGCTGGACGCTCGAGTCACCGCTACGGGCGCCGACTCGTTCTTCGGAAAGACGATCGCCCTCTTGGGAGCGCCGGAGGAAAGGGGACATCTGCAAACAGTAAGTAGTTTGGCACTGCAGGAATTCCGCCTTTTAAAGTCGCTTGCTTCTCGAGTGTTCTTCCAGCGCCCAATATTCTCAAGTGATGCAGTCCCGTGGGTCCTATCTCTTGGCGTTATTCTTCTCTCCTTTTGGGCACTCCAGCGTAAAGCAATAAGTTAAGTCTTTCTGTGTGTAGAATCTTTTCTCCTGGGGGGTATTCCAGCGCCGAGCAACTACGTAAAGAGTATGCGGTCGAACGGAGACATAAACCAAAAGTAAACTGCATCTCTCTCGGTGTACGATCTCCTCTATTATGGGGCAATCCGACGCCGAGCATATAAAGTGTAAGCTATCAATTAGGGACACAAGTGAATACTTTGTCTTCTTCGCAGGTCCTGAACCAGGTCTCCATCGCCCTGGCAGTGGTCTCCTTTTTCGCGGTCGTCGCAATTGCTGTCGTCCTCATGGTCGCCCAGGACGCGTCCCCCGGCTATGCTGTCGTCACCGCTTTCGTCATCTTCGTCTCGGTGGTCCCGATCGGCATGCCAGTTGTCACCACAACAGTGCTCGCAGTCGGCGCGCGCGAGATGGCGGGAGAACGCGCTATCGTCACCAGGTGAGCAACTTAACCTCAGGGTTTTGGGATTTGGTTGTTGGGTTTGGGTTTTGAGTTTTCGGATTTGGGTTACAAGACCCCTAAAGAGATCAGCGTGTCGGATGTTTTAAAGTAAGTATTGGGATTATACCGCTCCTTTAGGGGGTTAATGGTGGTCGTGGGGTTAGAGATGGCGGGAGAGCACGCCATCGTCACCAGGTGAGCAACTAAAGGGCTAGGGTTTCTAGCTTTCTTTTCTGCCTGTCAGACTTGTATCGTATTTCAAGAGGTAGAAATCACGGAATTTTTCCACAGCATTGGAGTTTTGGATTCCTTCAGGCTCGAGGGTCTTCAACATTTTATCCTTCCTCCTAATTGTCCTCTGTTTCTGCTCGTTCCCATGCCAAGCCGACACCTGCTGATTGCAACTAAGCATCTGGCCGGTTATCTACTACTGACCCAGTCCACTGATTCATCCACTGCGTGCCTCTGATTTTTTATGGAAACCCCTTGCGAAGTGGCGGCACCACTCCCATTCCGCTCGCGGCAGGCTTTCCGCTCTGAAGGAGCTTTCCGGCATGAAAAAGCTGACCAGCGACAGGACCGGAACGTCGACACTGATCGCGCCCCAATTCCGCTCGTTGCAGGCTTTCCGCTCTGGAAGAACTTTCCGGCATGGAGGTTCTGGCCAGCGACAAGACCGGAACATTGACTCTAAACCGGCTGACGCTCGACAAGGAGGACATCCTGGCGTGGGGGGACAGCTCCAAAGATGACGTCCTGCTGACGGCATCCCTGTCGGCGAAGTGGGACCACAACGACGCCATTGACAAGGCTGTGACTGAAGCGATGGGTGGAGACAAACAGGTGGGACTTTCTTTCATCCAGGATTTCGTGGAGTCTTAAGGCGTTCGCAGCTACTTGAGTGTCGAATTCAAGGATGTTAAGCGGCAGGAGCAATAAGCTAACCTTCTCGCGTGCAGGGTAGGTACAGGTGCGGATTAGGCACTTCTGAGTTTCTGCTTAAGGTTCGGGTGGGAGCTTGTCAAGTCTAGAGCGTATGTTCCTGGGTTCGACCGTCACGTGACTGCCACAGTCATCCAGAATTGCGTTGATTCCTAAGGCGTTCATAGATTCTTTAGTCCTCGAACTGAAAATGAGTGTACGGTGTATTCAATGTTCCTACCAGAAGCACTTCGGGGGTTTCCGGAGCACTTTCTGGTCGGAAGTGATGTCAGCAAAGGATTCTTCTTCAGCGTGGTTTCTGTATCGCCGTCACAACATGACCATTGGGCATGGCTGCAAATCCTCTCTCTCGCCCGAAACCCACTGACTTTTGAAAAATAAACAGGATTGCCGTGATAGAAAGGCAGTGCACTCATCGCGCTTCCTTGGTTAGGCGTAGATCGTCTCCAGCTACAAAGTGACGAAGTTCGTTCCGTTCAATCCGGTCGACAAGAAGACGGTCGCCCACGTCACCCTTCCGGACGGAACCAAGATGGTGACCACCAAAGGCGCCCCACAGGTTAGTCACTAACCTTCTCCTTGACTAAATCAATGAGTTAACCTGACAAGAATCGCGTGTTCGTTGAGACTGCTTTTTAAGCTGACTGTGAGGCGCGCGAGCGGGAAGGCACGGTCGGAGAATTCCGTTACTGAGTTCTTTGACAATGCCTTTCCAGAGTGTTGTGTTCTTGCAACGACTCGACAAGCGTGCTGAGCAAGCGGTAGCACAAGACCGGCCGATGGGCAAGAATTAGGGAACATTTGACATATTTGTGATTGTATCAGTGTGTAAGTCTTGATTGACAATTTCCTGCTTGTCGCACCGATTCAACCACGGTGCTCAGCAAGCAGTAGCGCAAGTGCGGCCGAGGGACAATACCTAGGAAACGTTTGAAGTATCTCACGCCCTTTCATGACGTCATCGCAGATCATCCGCGACCTTTTGAGCGACCCCGCGGCGCGCGAGGCGTGCGACAATTACATCGCCGAGCGGGGGAGCCGCGGACTCCGGTCCCTGGGGGTGGCGAAATCCGCCGACGGCACGGGGGGGTGGACGCTGACTGGGCTTATCAGTCTGCTGGACCCCCCTAGGACGGACTCTGCGGCGACCATCAAGACAGCGCAGGAGATGGGGGTCGAGGTAAGGGGGAAAAGATGTAGTGACTACTGCGATCGCGCTTGCTGTGCGATCTGCCGGATCTTTCAAACGAAGCATATTCTTTAGAGCCGCTTTGCGTTTTCTGCTCAATTTCTGCCGGCAAGTCGAATGTAGTCCCACAAACGTCATCACGGACGCTGCCCTATCCTAGACGTTTGGAGCGGATTTCAAGACAACGTGGTCGTAATCACAGCTGGCCAGAGAGGAGATGTCCAGATCATGACTCCTGATTTGTCAGAAGGAATGAGTCTGCAAACCTCGCTGACTGTGTCAGACGGACGCGATTTCGACTCCGCCAAAGTTGCGTTTTTTTGCGATGGTTTCCGTATGTCACATGCCTCGAATTTGAGTTTTTCTGATCAGTATGAGAGGCACGAAAACGACATGAAGATGTGGCGTGAATGCACTGGCCTGATTCAGAGCCTCCTCTGACTATGAAACGTTTGAAAATGTCGCTGTTCAGGCCGTTCGTTGGTTTGGACCTTCTTCAAAGCGGCCAGAGGATCCGCATGTTTCTCCATTTCCTGATGACAGGGTATAAGGCTAGAGCACATTCTCCTGTGTTGTTGATCCTTCATAGGCAGTGGGTCTTAATCCGCAATTCTAAACTGCGAGGATACAGACTCCCTTACCATGTCAGTTGAGAACGCAGGGAGTCGGCATCATGCAGACGTGGACGTCTGTGCGATCAGACTTCCTTGAATAATCAACACGACGGAGCATCTGTTTAGGGAAGTGGAACCAACCCGAAAGCCGCGTGCGAATCTTGGACAGCGCAGTCGGGTCTCTCATGCTGCCCCCTGGCGACCCTGCTCCTGACGTCGTCATGATGTCATTGCTGTCAGCCGTTTCCCCAACCGCTTTCTCAGGTGAAAATGGTGACCGAAGATCAACTCGCGGTGCCATGACACCAGTCTCGTTTGGCAGTCCTAGTATGACGTCATTGCCTTTCTAACCAAATCAAATTACCGTTCTCTTCCCCAGGTGAAAATGGTGACCCGGGACCAGCTCGCGATTACCATTTGAGACCAGCCGCCGGCTTGGCCTGGGCCCAAACATTATGGCGGTTCTGCTGGTGACGTCGCTATGATGTCATTGCTTACATGTCTAAGCCAGTTCATTATCTTCTTCTCCAGGTGAAAATGGTGACTGGGGATCAGCTCGCAATCGCCATCGAAACCAGCCGCCGGCTTGGCCTGGGCATCAATATCATGGAAGGAAAGGAGCTCATGGGCGAGAATGAGATCGGGCGGAGCCTTGTTGAGCGGGTAAGAGGCGCAGTCAGCTTTCCGGGTTCCGTTCGACACACCCGCTGTATGATCAGTCTACAGAGTCTAAGAAGCCGATCTCAATCTCGCGACGCCTGGTTCAAAGGGGCACGCTTGCGAAAGAAGCGCGGCTGCGTTGACCAAGCTGGAAGCCCAACCCAGAAGCCTCCTGATCTGAAGGATTTGATCCCGAAAACTTGAAACAAGGATGCTTGTTCCTTGAAACCCTTGGGTACATACTGTTGATGGTCTGGGGTACCTCACAAGGACCGTTGTGTGGGGGAGCTGTGACCAACGTTCCGTCTTAGTGTGCATGGCCTGCGAAGCTCAAGCGCGACAGATTCCTTCACCAGCTTATCTAACCGCAGACTCCACGGGCCTCACATCCTAACCCACTTCTCCAACCCAGGTTGACAACGTCGAGATATCGCGGGTGTTTACCCGGAGCAAAACTTGAAGCACCGCATTATAGAGGCACTTCGGTGCAAGGGCTGCCTGGTGGGCAGTAATTTTAGGATCAAAACCTCGAACCCAGACCCAAACCCAAACCCATACCCAAACCCAAACCCGAACCCAAGGATCTGTTCTCAGGTTGATGACGTCGAAGGTTTTGCGGGCGTTTACCCCGAGCACAAGCACCGCATCGTCTTCAGCGCAAGGGTCGTCTGGCAGGCAATAATCTCAACTTCAAAATCTGAAAACGAAACCCCAAACCCCTAAACTTTGACCCTAAAACCTGAATACAGGTGGATGACGTCGACGGTTTTGCCGGTGTTTACCCCGAGCACAAGCACCGCATCGTGGAGTCGCTCCAGCGCAAGGGCCGCTTGGTGGGCATGACCGGGGATGGCGTGAACGACGCCCCGGCGCTCAAGAAGGCTAACGTCGGGATCGCCGTTGCGGGTGCCACTGCCGCGGCCAAGGGAGCGGCTGACATCATCCTGACGGAGGTGACGTGTTCAAACTGCTTTAATCTGGCATGGTCGAGCGACTCTGCTTTGAGAAGGACTGGACAGAGGTGCAAGAGGTGGAACACTCAATGGGCGGAAGAGTTCGTTCATGGAAGGCTATCTGCATGGGTGATTTGTTTTAGTTCCTTATGCTGCGGTTTCAAAAAGTTCGGTGTCTATTAGAGGCTGCAGGGTTGTGTTGCTGCATCGATCAATCGACATACACGCGCACTTGCGCGCGCTGTCCTAATGTTATGAAAGCGGCTGAGAAGATTGTTTGGCACGGATTGTTCTTCAGCGCTTGTCTGAAGAAAAGGGTGCGGAGATGACAGACTTGTCGAGGAGTCTATTGTTATAAGAGTTTCAGTACCATATCGTTGACGCAAAAGGTAAACGAGCCAACTGACGGGAACGCAGTTCTTAGTCGCAGGAGGGTACCTCTAGCGCCATCACATAATCAGGCTTCTTTTCGCGACCCGGAAAGCGTTGAGAGGAAAGTAGCACCTGAGTCTGTTGATGTCAAAATGCGAACAAGTAGTCCGTTTGACACAAACGCATGTGCTGAGCACAGGAGGCCATTTCCACCGTCAACACCGCAAGCAGGCTTCCCTTCGAGTCGGAGCGTTGGATTCTTTTAACCCAAGTGATCATCCGTTTAGACAAGTTCAAATCGATTGTTAGTCTCAAACAACCCCCGGAGCTTTGAGAAGAAAACTGCACCTAAGTATTACTGATGTTTGGACCAAGGCCAAGTGAAATGTCTGACACAAACGCACCTCCTCAATTGCAGGAGGGTATTTCCACCATCATTACCGCGATCCGGCGGAGCCGCATGATCTTCCGCCGGCTCGAGACGTACATCATCTACCGCATGGCGAGCAGCATCCTGATCCTGGGCTTCTTCTTCTTCGCCATCATTGTGCTGACGTTTGAGATGCCCACGTGGGCGCTGGTCCTCATCAGCCTCTTCAACGACCTCTCCGTCATGGCCACGTCCTTCGACATGGTACGTCAGCCGCTGCTAAACCAGATTGGTCCTTCTGACGGTTGCATGATGTCATTACGAATCTGACGACTCCCTCGGATGCTTGTTCATCTCTTGTGGTTGCGCGTGCCGCATAAGAGTACGCACGCCAAGCTTGTGAGGAGTTTTTATTTCCAATTATTCGAACAGGAATAGTGAGTGTCGGTGACTCAAGACTGCATCCGGGGGGACTGTTCAAAGTGGCCCATTTCCTCTACAACCTGCCACGGGGCAAAACATTTTCAGTAGCACAAATTAGCAGTTAACTCCAGGCGTTTTGTAACTGAGTTCGTGCATAGCACTGACTGGCATCAGCATTAGCGGGCCGTAATTGAACCTCATTCTGCTCTGCCATTCATTGCTATGCCAAGATGCACAGCCTTCCTCCCCCTTCCAGCTCTTGTTTTGGCATAATCCAGTTGCGCACCTCCGATGATTTCAAATGCAGAAAGTTGCGAAGGAATCTTCTAAGAGTCCGCTGTCGTGGTTTTTCTCACACCCCATTATTCAAGGGTCAAAACTCACCTTTCTTGCTCCACTCCCTTGACCCGCACGGTTTACGCCTTAACCCACACTGTTCTCTTCGTTAACCCGCAGTGCTTCCTGCCTTAACCCAAACTGTTTTTTGCCTTGACCCAGGTGCACAGCTCCGACAGGCCGATGGTGTGGAACATGATCAAGGACTTGCTGGTTGCCCTCGGCATTGCTTCCGTCGGAATACTGGGTTCCGTTCTGCTCCTCTACTTCGCGTCCCTCGACGAACTCAACTGGTGGCCGTCGGGCTATCAGCTGGAGAGGACGGGAGACCCGCGGATCACCCCTGGGCAGGTGAGAACGAATCGGAAAAGGGGTCTAGATAGAAAATGAAGGGGGAAATGTAAAAGATTGAAAAGCTTTTCTCGACATTTGCAGTCTCGTTTTTCTTACGTGTGAAACTGGGAATTGAGAAGGAAGAAAAGGGGGTAAATGGAAAAGAATGAAAGGCGTTTCCGACAATTGCCCTTAGGAAACTCGAAATCGCAAATTCCGCAATTAAAAAAGGATTTCGGAAGATTAAGAAGGGAAAAATGGGAAGCACGAAAGGCTTTCCGACATTCGCCCTTAGGGAACGCAGTGGCTTCTTCCCCAGCTTGTCCCTCCCTAGCTCCGTCTTCTCTAGCCTCTGCGACTGAAAAATGTAGTTGCAATAAACCATGAATGCTAGCCTGGGCGGGTTAAAGCCGCCCTGTCGCTCAATCTAGCGTTTTTGTGAAGATGGTGCTTCGTCTGCAAGTCGTGCAGAGCAAAGCACAAGTGACGGCTATTGAAATTGTAAACCTCGGTGTGTCAAGTTCCAGGAGCGGGCAAGGCTTGATGTAGTCTCCAGCTACCTGAACCCTGCGCAGCTTTGCAATCGACCAGAAAACCGAAAGCAACGGAAATCGGTAGACTTCGATTGACTGCTCGCTGGCTTGCCAACGGCGATCACGCGCGACGTCACGCTTCGGCGGAACGTACCCCATCACCCATTTTCTGGGTCGTTCCAAACGAATACGTTCGATCTGGCTTATCAACCTCCCCTTGCTTCAAACGAAACCCTCTCTTGGCCGGCTAAGGGCGACAGCAACGCGCACCTGACGTAACGCTCCCCCTCATTTCCCGCAGGTCGTTGCCGTCATGTTCCTGGCGCTGGTCGCCCTGATCCAGCTCAACATTCTGCTGACCCGCAACCCCACGTTCTTCTGGCGCTTCGGCCAGAAGTCCGCGCCGCGCCCGTCCATCATCCTGTTGCTGCCCATGTGCGCGTTCCTGCTCGCGGCCACATTCATTGCGGTGTACTGGCCGTCTGACGTGTCACCTGACGGGGGCGTCGGGAACATGGAGGGCGCAGGTGAGGGATCACTCTCGTTCTTTGCTCCTGTGCGCTGCTTAGAGCGTTTTCTTCCTGATTTGAAGACGCACGCTAGGATGCTTTTGATGCTTCCTGTGATGTCCAGTTCTCTTCGGACATATCAAATGCTATCTTGCTTCTCGAGATTCGATATCGTGCGAAGCCCTTCGTTTTCGACACAGGTCCATCCCTTTTTACTCTGTTGCTCGAAGCGAGAAGCACGTTTGAAACATAACGCATTGCCTTTCTTGTAACGCCTTGAACGAAGCACGCTTCTTTTCTTCTCGGACGGAGTCTGCAAAAGGGCCGTGCTCAGTACCGCCGTTTCGAAGCGAACACGTACGCCCAGACTGCCTGCTAGGCTTCGATTTCAATCAAAGGTGTGGTGTGTCAAAAACTGTGCTTCGTTGAACTGTGCGCAACAGGGCTGCGTGACCATGTTCTTTCCTCCGAACGATATTGAATCTTTCCACTGTGATCATGGATTCCTTTCAACATACGCTCACACCGCGTGCTCCATGTGGCCGCAGGCTGGGTGCCCATCCTGATCACGTGGGCGTACGTCATCGCGTGGTGGCTCCTCGCCGACCTCGTCAAGGTCGCCATCCAGCGCCTCTTCACGCGCTATGACGTCATCGTCGCGCAGTGCAAGGAGACAGGGGAACCGCACCCCGGGTGGGTGCGCGCGCTGGACGCGCCCGCGGAGTGGGTCAACCGGGTCGGGGAGTGCCTACCGAGCCCCTCGCTTGCATTTGCGCGCACGCTGGTAAGCCCCCGGTTTGCTTTGACCCGGTCGCATTTGCGCCCTCCGCTTGCACTGACTTTTCTCGTCCGCACCTTGGACAAAGAGACATGAATATACTGGAAGATTGTTTTTCTTGAAAAGGGGGTTCGGGGATTGCCTACCCAGCCCCTCGCTGGCATTTGCGCGCAAGACGGTGAGCCCCCGGTTGCCTTCGAGGGCTTCGCTTTGCACTGAACTTTGTTATTTGCATTCGGCACATGGATGTTTTCGCATCGCACAAGTTTTTGGAAGACCTGTCATTCTTGAAAGGCCGTGTCGGGCAGCGCCTACCGCGCCCTTGCTGGGGATGGCGCGTACGCTGCAGTGTAAGCCCGCGGTTGCTTTGACCTGGTCGCTCTCGTACGCTCCGCTTTGCTCTGTGTTCGCAAGTCGAGCATGGTTGTTGTGAAACATAGCCCTTCTGGGAACTCGTAAAGAAAGGCTTCTGCAGAATCAGCGCTACAGTTATCCGTGAGGCCGAAGTAGTAGACGCAGCTCTGAAACTTCGCACTGTTGCTTCGTGCGACCAAGAATCTTTTTGGAGATTGCTCATCGGACCAGGGCAAGATCCAAAGCTACAGGAACGGAAAGAAACGCATCCAGCCTCTCGAACGTTTCATCGATGGGCAAGCTGCAGCAAAACCTTGAACTTTCATACATGAATCGATCACCACAAAACTCGAAGACGTAAGCACGACGCAGCACAGCGCTACCAGCAACGCAGCCGGAAATTGCCCACGCGTGTAGATGCGGCCAGCGCTTTGACTGTCTCAAAATTGCATGCCGACGGAACAGCTCTCAATCCAAAACCCTCCAAACCCCGCAGGACGCGCGCGTGACGGGCTCCAAGGCGCTTCAGAAGAGCAGCGCGCTCCGGAAGCTCCTCAGGCGCCCGCGCGCGCCGGGGTCCACTTCGACCGGGGCCCTTGGGCCAAATCTGCCCCTGGACCCCCCCAGAGCAAATCCGCCGCCCATGTCGCTGGTCGAAGCGGTGCAGTCCGCAGCGTCGTCGCCCAGAAATGCGTCCGCAGGGGGCGGCCTCATGAGGAAGATGTCCGCAGCCAGCGTGTTGCCAACTAGATCGATGCAGAGAACGCTCTCGCGGAAGGCGTCCGCGCCAACCGTGTTGGTGGGCGGGCGGGGGGCGCCCGCGGGGACGAGGGGGCAGGAGATTGAGATTGTGGTGGACCGGCGGCAGTGAGAAGCAATAACACTTCAACTATTTGAAGCTTCAGCTCACCAGCCTTGGGCGGGTAGGGTTACTTTGGGGGTGCGGCGTGGGTACGGGTGCGGAGCAAGATGTTTTTATAGGTTAGGATTCAGTGTCTGGTTTGACCTTCTAATTAGGTTTTATTTCTATTACGTGTCGCGACATGAAAGTGAGTGTGGCAGTCTAGTAAGTCCCGTTTCACTTAAGAGGCATTTGACTTACTACAGGCGTTGGGGAGATGGGGGGTTCAGCATGGTGGTTAGGTGGGTTCGGGTGCGGAGCGTGTAAAGTTTGAGATAATCGCCTCTAAAGTGATATGAGAGTTACCAGAATGGTCGGGCGGTGTCTTGTAATGCTTGCAAAGGGTATTGGCATTGATCACAGACCGGGGTTGACGTCAGAAGAACAGAGACGGCAAGAATGAAGCTCGACTTTGAGGGACATGAAGCGACTGGAAGAGTTCCAAGCTCCAACTGCTCTGTACTTAATGTTAAGTCATTTGCCGACTTCGCTTGGACAGAGCCGAGGTTGTCCGGTCAGCGGACGGAGTTGCCTTCATCAGTCTATCATTGGTGCGAGTTATGATCGAACACGAGCTGACACCCGCTGACTAAGCAAGTTTTCACGTTAGATAAGCTTGATTCCGGGCGGTATCCACGTCTGAAGCGGTTGTGTGTAGAAAAATTGAGGTCTTGGTCCTAAGTTTAGCTGTCTGAAGAACAGCCATGAGTCAAAACCTGGGTGTTTTGGGGTTGTGCATCGCGGAGCTGATCAGCATCAACATGATACTACCAATCATTACACGGACTCTATGCTCGGGATCAATGTCGTACCTTTACGTAGCTTTGTAACTCCCATCTGATTCGGTGCATCTTCAATGAAATCACATCGCCGCTATACACAAATATGCGGAAACCTCCCGTCTTCAAGGCATTCTGGAGCTGCATGAAATGGTCGATCGACCATGCGGTCACTTTCTTGTTCGTAAGATCAGCCTTGTGCGCTGATTCAGTCATATAAATCAACAACGAATGGTCGGAATGTAATCAGGGGATCGTCCGCGTGCAACCCCACGTGAACTTGTATGTCGTTGGCGACCATTTGTCTTAGTGTTAGTCCTCAATTCGATGAAAACGGTTTCAGTCACCCAATTTCGAGATCGTTATAGAATCACCGGGCCTTCTACATGAACCAGGGTCGAAGTCTGGAAAGCAAAACGAAATCTGGTCGACAAAATTATTTACCACCCTTCTGAAGGTGCGGCGCCGGGTTCAACTTGCAGGTGCGGGCCCGGTTGAAGTCGAAGTAGCGGTACGCACAAGTCTCCGGCCTTCGTCCGTCACAAACTGCGGCGAGGACCTTTTATGCATAATCGGCACTGTTAAGGGCTAGCAAGATTCATCTCGGGTACATCAGTCTAGCTAGATAGACGCCAAACATCGGTTTTGAGGAGATTTTTTGCATGAAGAAAAGCTTCTGGCGCCGGCACACAACGGTTTCGAGTTTCTGATATTATAAGGATGTCTCCGTGCCTTGACCGGCTAAAACAAAAGCGGTTACGAGGTGCACTGATCGGCTCTTGTTTGTTTTGTTGCAATTCGGTGTTGCTTCGACCATTGAATCGAGCGGCGACACGGGCGAGCTGATTTTAGATTGCGAGCCGGCTCTCACAGTAATTGCTCCGCAATCTAGAACTAGCTCGCCCGTGTCGCCGCTCAATTTGGTCGAAGCAACACCGAATTGCAGCGAAACACACTAGTGGGAGAGCCGGATCCATTTGGAGCTTAAGAAGACCCGACCGCTTTGAAGCTGCGCATCTGGCCTGAAACTGCCTGAAACTTACGTTTTAAGAGGACATCAAATTCGCCCCGTTTTGGCGGCCACGGCGATGATGCCGCGGCCCCCGCTAGCGCGGAACCAAACCTCTGCCTGAACCCCGCGCCGGCCCCTGCTGTGCTTCAATCAAGGACTTCGAACCGAACGGCTCAGGAAAGTTCGGGGCGACAGCACGGGCATGCCGAAAGCCACCTGGCGGCCCAGCATTTTGGGGCTTTGCGGCTCCGGCGGGTGCAGGAGCAGCGTCCGACGCGCTCATCCGCGCGGCCGCGCTCGCGGCCTCAGCCTCCACGGTCGCGTCGGAGCCGCTCCTCGTCGACGCTCGCGCTCAGCTCGGGGTTTAACGGCGCCTTGAGCACACTGAGCTTGTGCGCGCTTGCATTGATCGCAACTTGAAAGAGGCGATTGCGGCCGCGGCTCAGAGGACGGCGTTGGGCGGCCGCGGCTTTGGCGCGGGCCGCTAGGGAAGCGGGGCGGGCGGGGAGAAGGGGGAGCGGAAAGAGGCCCTGTTGCGGGAGGGGATGCGAGGGTTCTGACCGGCGGAGGGGCCCGGGGCGACGGGAGCGGCTTGGGCGGGGCCTTGGTGCAAACCGGGGATGGCGGGGAAGCCTGAGCCTGTCCGACTAAACACAGAGAGGTTCTAGATCTACAGTGAAAAGTTAGCGTCTGTAATATCTTTTTTGAGAGGATCTTGTTTGAGTGTCGCGACGTAATGCTGGCACGGCTGTTGTCTATTGCTGGGTTAAGTCAGTTATCAGATGGTTTGATACGGAGCGCGTAAGGCGTTGTGGTCGTCCGTGACTGCGTCGTATGTTTGAAGGTTCAAAGCGTTCCTTTGACGTCTTCTACCGAGCGAGCGGCTGAGAACAGAGGAATGCGGACCAAAGTCGAGGGTCGAAGAAACGGCAAATCTCTTTGGTGCAATTTTTTAGGTAGGCGTTTGAGTGTGCGAGGATCTGTTGAAGAAATAGACTTCTGAGTGTAAACAAAGCAGAATACTGACGTCCTTGTTGTCTGTATAGCTCAGGATGTACGCGTTTATGTCAGCAAATCTGCAAGGGTCTCGACAGCATATACAACTCTAGGCGTTCGGCGGTGAGACGATACAAGGGTCTTGACAGCATTGACTTCAAAGCTGTAAAGAAACCCAAACTTTGACGTCTTTGTCTTGACGTCATTGTTCACTGACGCTTGCAGCTCAAAAGAGCGGAAGGCGGCGTCCATTTCTTGGACGAAGCGTACCGTCTTATCGTCCCCGGTTCGACAATCGACTTTGGAAATGAAGCGCTGGAACAAATCATGAGCCAGATGGACAGCGGCAAGCTCATGTGCATCTTCGCAGGTCAGCATCTTTGTCTTGTTCTCGGAACAGACCGTTTGGGACGATTTTGTGGTCTGTCCCGTATTCGCTTCTTGCTTTAAATCATAAAAATTCTGGCAAATCACTTTGACTTCCAAAGATGCATAAAGCACTGGTTTTGGAAGGGGGCAAGAGGCGGTCTTCGACGTCCTGGCAGACTTCTTTCAACTTGAGAGTGTGGACCGTGCTCTTGTTTGTTCCTAAGGCCCGACATTCTCAAGATTACTTCAAGATTGCAGATGTCATCGTTACCGGCCCCTCTCACGCCAGAGCTTCTTGAGGTAAAGAGGCCGGGTAGAGCGCTTTCCTTCGATTGGACGATATGAAAGCACAAACACTTCGTATCTCTTCCAGTGACCGAAACGGAGTCGGAAAGCGTCCGTACACAGCGATTGAAGTCAACAATTGAAGACTTCTTACGCAGTCTTTCGTCCATTCTCGTTCCAGGTTACGAAACGCCGATGAAGAAAGTGCTGGACTGCAACGAGGGCTTCCTCATTGGCGGGTCGGGAAGCAGTTCGTCTTCAAGGACTACACGTCCGCCCAGATTGCTGACATCATGCTGATCAAGATGGCGGGGCCGGAGGCCGCCCGCTCCATGCTCAATTCCGCTCGCGCCGGAGTGCACGCGCGCAGACCTGGAGCGGCTGATCGACGAGCGGATTCCGGTGGCGGAGCGGCGGCACCAGAACGGCGGCCTGGCGATGACGCTGCTGCAGGAAGCGCGCGACCGCCCTGGACGAGCGCCTGGACGTTCAGTGCGCGGACCTGGCCGCGTTGCTGACGTTGACACTGGCAAATTTTGAGGCCGCCGCTGACGGCATGAGTCCGGTTGAGGCCGTTCCGGTGGCGGAACCAACGACGGATCCGACGGACCTCATCTGCCAGTTGAGCCGCCACGTGGGCTCGGTGCTAGAGCGAGAGGCGTCGTCCCCCGGAGTCGAGCTGATTGACAGTCCAAAACAGAAGAGGAGGTGGATTCACGTGCCTAAGTCGCACCGCTTGGTGGTTCAAAAGAAGAGCGTCTCGCAGCAAGGCTTGTTTCTCGAAAGCTAAGTTTCAAGCTCCGGCCCGTGCATGTAGGCAGTTTGTATCGGTACAAAACTTGAAATGTTCATGCAAGGTTAAGAGTGATCCCAGGCCCTGAGAGCACTGTCGAAGAGGCCGCCTAGTATTGACCAGGATCATGCATGGATGAACCATGTCGCATGCAAACAACACGGTTCAACTTACCCCTTTTGCCCAGCGATAACTTGGCACAAATTGCAGTATATCTAGTCCATGTCCATGAATTTT
This sequence comes from Klebsormidium nitens, assembly GCA_000708835.1. Classification (NCBI taxonomy): domain Eukaryota; kingdom Viridiplantae; phylum Streptophyta; class Klebsormidiophyceae; order Klebsormidiales; family Klebsormidiaceae; genus Klebsormidium; species Klebsormidium nitens. The sequence continues at coordinate 22,578 of DF237392.1, read as the reverse complement.
GTAAATGAATGATTCGAATAACTTCTCTCTAGCTTGATCGAATCCGACAGATGATTTGATATCGCTGCCTGGCCGGGCCGCGAGTCATGCATGCACCGTCACATACCAGTGATTTCGGATGGGCCGACCCAGGCTGCAGTGCGCATCATTCATGTTTCAAATTGTAAAGTGATCGAAGCGCGCGTACGCGGTGTATTTCTGGACAATTACAATACATGCGGAGAACAGAAGGTTCTCGATCATGAAAGCGACCTGTCCGACGGATCGACCACCATTCCTTTTAAGGATTCATGACCCCACTGTCAGACTAGCACGCCCTGCAAGGCTCACGCCCGACTCGAAATTCTCAATGAAAACGTGAGCCGAGGCCCGAGACCATGAGAGACGTACATAAGCACAACCTCAAGCCGGTTCATGGCCGCAACATTAATACAACTGCCCCGAGAATACGGAACCTCAAACACCTGACCGGCCCCTAAATCTACCTCACATGGACACTACACTAACCTACCGGGCTTAGACTAGACTTACTAACAACCAAGCTGGAAAGGCTTCCGAGTTTTCGACCTTAGCTGTTTGCTTCTGCTAACCGACGTCCCTAGCCCGATCCGTTACAATACAGCACTAGCAGAACTGTTTGGAAGCGAAGCTTCGTTCTCCCTCGCGCAAGAGCTTTTCACTTCAATTTACATTTCTCGAGAGGAAAACAGTGAATCTCCCTACCAAGCACCTGGAATGTACATTCAACACGCCGACGCTTTCACTTCCCTGGCAATATACACAGAACCGCCCTTTCTACACCTCGCTCTCCACATATCTTACATTGCCACCTGAGCGGCAAGTTCGCCAAAGCTGCCGTTGCGCGACATCCCGGCAATGCCGTCGCCGCTGCAAAGATCAACCAAAGTCGAGCTGATAAATAAACGAAAATGTTGAAAACAGTATTTGAAAGCAAGAAAACCGCGGTGATGACCAGTTTAGGAGGTTCTGGTGCCGTGCGGTCGGTTAAATCGATCCTGGGTGACGAATTTTGCATGCGTCAAATGCTTGGAACAACCCGAGAAGCGGCCTCAAGTTTTCCCGAGCTCGTCGGAGCTCCTACGCAACCGGCCCTGAATGGGCTGCTTCGCAAAGCAACGAGAGGTCGAAAAGCCGAAGCTGACACAAAGAGATGTCTTATCTGCGCATTGGATTCTAATTGGTCTACTCCTCCGAAGAAGTCAAGTCTTTCGGGAATTATCGAAGTTGGTTCTGCTGCTCTGTCAGCGGGGCAGCGGAATGCTCTTCAATTTCAAGGTTGACCAAGAGCATATTCGAACGCGGACTCATGCCCGGGGGAGAAAGCATGAATTAACAACTTAAACACATATTTAACATCCTACGCACCTCGCTAACCTAAACCCTCAAAAAATGTCTACCCGTTTTCCATGCACCATCGCCAGTCTAAATAGCACTTGGGCTCCACGTTGATCACAAAGGCTGGGAAGCCGCCAATCAACGCCAGCGGGCGATGTGAACCGTGGTTTATGAACCAAATTTGCCGACTTTTGGAAATCAAGTACGGGGGTATACAGCGCCACGCTGGTTTGATCGAGTCTCTAGACCACCCACATGAAGTAAAATGCGGGCCCTTGGATAAAACAAACCCAACAATAACCGAAAATCTTGCCAAGGCACTCACCTGGCAACCCTGAACATGGTCCCGCAGAGCTGCCCGTGACTGTCCACGCGGCCAATGGCGCGCATCGGCTTCCCGCGCCTCACGTAACTGCACAAAAGCGCGACTTTCAGCTACAAAATTGTCGACAAATTCTGGAAACTTTGGGGTCCTAGCAAGAGGCTCAGGAAAATATTTTGGGATACTGAAGGCGCGAGTGACGTAGGTGGACTTATTGAAAAGCACCATGAGTGTGTCAAGCAAGATTACTTTCGCCCCAAACCGCAATGTTCATGCCTTCCGAGTCTGCAAAGTGGGAAAGGCAGCACGGCATGCGGAGCTCTGTCTTCCACGTCTCATATCCTGACCGTGTGAGGCGTTTGAATGTTTTCTCAGTCTGGCCAAGCTGCCTCCCTTCTCGACTCCACTATCCGAAGTCCGATGTACAAGGCCCCCAAGTGCCAATTAAAGCCGGCCACACAGACAAGATAAGAGAGAGGTTCTCAGGTATAAGGAGAAACAACTCACCTGCGCACGTGTCCATACTCGTCCGTCTCCATGCTCTCGAAGAAGCAGCCCGCCGGAAACTCCGACGCCGCGGCAGCCCCGGGCCCGCACTCGTTCTTCAGCAGGCGGATGTCGGACGCAAACAGCAGGGCGCCTGCAAAACGATACCTTGTGTCGATCCAAAGACTCAAAAGGTGTTGGAACGAGCAGTGCTTGTGGCTAGATCAAAGACAAAGGGTCATGACTAAAAACGTGCCAAAAAGTGGCCGTTTTTCTTACTGAAAGTCTTCAACAAGAAGCATGCGAGCTTCCGTCCAAGATGACGAGAAAGAAGGGGCTGGACATGTGTCAAGGAGACCCTGGCAACAGAAGGATCCGGCCACCCGTTGAAGCGGGAAACGTTCCAGCTTTGGAGGAACTAGACTCTACACTGGAACCCCGGGTCTTTCGGTTGCGCAGCTGACGCTGGATGCACACTCACTGCGCTCATGCCAAGAGGGTTCCATACCTCCCCTCAAAACCCGTTGGCACACGACCTTCCAATGTCCTTCTGACTTCGACTCTAAACAGCCAACCGCTAAGGACAAGACCGAGAAAACCGTTGATCATAAAAAGGGCCTTCCAGGACCGAGAGAAGCGGGGCGCGCGCAGGGGGCGCACCCGTCTCGGACGCGGTGCCCCAGCAGAGGGGAGCCCGGGCGCCAGGGTCCCTAGCCACCAACAGGTATTCCATTGAGGCATCGTAGAGAACCATGGCCCAGTCTCCCTGCCAGGGGGAAAAGGAGAGGGGGAAGAAGAGTGAGGCCCGCATAATATCAAAGAGTTCTGGGGGGAGCAGGAAATAAAGGTCGTTGAAAAGGGGAGGCATCGAGACTTCGTAAAGAATCATATGTCTATTATATGTCTGTTCTACCTGCCAGGGGGAAAAGAAGAGGGGGAAGAAGAGTCGAGCCCAGGTAGAGTTCAATGGCCTGACCGGGGGGGGACAGGGAGTGGAAGAGACTATGCAGAAGCACAAAAGAATGAGCAAATTGAGGCACTAGAGGGAATCGTGGCCCAGTGGTTTTGCCAGCACTGGGACAGAAAGGAAAAGGGTTGGGACCATCAGCCCGAGCGTGAGCCGTATCTCCGCTCAAACCGTTGCACTTATCGAGTGGAAGACGACTCTTTGAATAAACCCCTCTTGAAATGGTCTCGTATGGAGGTGGAGTTAAATTTCGAAAGGGGTTGCTGGAACAATAAGACAATCTGGCGACCAAGAAGGCTTGGAATGCTGGCGCAGTGTTACGAAAAAGTACCACTCTTTGAAAGGTCGCAGCGGCCAGGATAGCAAACATTAGGAGCGAAGTGTGCCACGTCCGATCGCAGCCCGCTTAGAGCACAGTACGCCCGTGCCATCTGGACTATAGTCTCAGAACTCCTACTCCGAGCAATAGCAAGCTCAAGGGACTTCTGAATGGGGGATGAAGGCTGACGATTGCTTTGTAAATCGTTTTTGCACGCAGACAGGTTGGAACCAAGTTGAAGTAGCAACGACTTTAGCCTTCAATGCTTTCACTCAACAGAGAAGCGCAAATGAGGACATGGGAAGCCACAAGCGGGAACAAATGAAAGCTGTAGAGGTACTTTGGGCGCCCCTGGTTACAACAGCTGCTGTTGTAGTCGGACCAAGGAAAGATACCCGAAAGATGATTGAACCGCTCAGGGCTTCTTGCAGGAGGATTTCGAAGCAGCTGGCTACAAAACCATTCAATGTGGAACCCCTAAAGCGTCCCAACGATGCTCGTTTCAGAAAAGTCAACGCGAGACAAAGGAAAAATCTCGCAAAGAAGGCAATTTCAAACCACGGTTTTTAAGAGAGACTCTGTACCTGGAGTGCGTCGAGGCAGGTGGCAGGCTGCGCAGAGCAGTCCCCGTAAGCGTCCACGAATCCCTGCAATCAGCCGAAGCTTATGTCAGCTCCGCTCACAGACAGACAGACAGCACTCTGTGTTAGAGAGAAGACGTACTGATAAAGCTGTTCGCACCCCACGTCCGTTACCAATTACTTTCAAAGTTTTTGCATTTTCGCACCGGCCAGACGAATACCAGACGGCCAAACGCCCAAAGGAATCTATGAACTTTCACACAAGTCACAAAATCATTCTGCATTTTTTCGTCGGAGTTAGTACTTATTCTGCTAAACCGAATGGCAGTACGATATCCGACTGAGAGCCACAGATGCGGAGCGATTTCCCAGGTCTTGCAGAGAGCAACCAAACATGGGGATCATGGATGTCCACGAAGTTCTTGGTCGTACATGACAATGTCAAAACGTGCACAAAGTTTAATGCCTCAAAAGGAAGAGAAACTGTAGATAAGAAGGCCTTGCAGACACAACTCAACCAGTGGTACGCACCGCATGTGCAAACTTCTGCAGGAAGAGGTCAATCAAAACGTGCATGAAAACGAAGTCCATCGCCAGAGTCGAATTAGCAGCACCTTTCAACGAAGAACTGCGATTCACATGAACGGCCACTAATCGAAGCCTCAAGTACGAGGTAGTTGAGGACATTCAGACTGGGGCAAACGACGTTCTCAGTTCCCGGGAGCTCAAACGAAGTCCTCAGTATATGAGCTCTTGAAAGCACCAGTACACGCGTCCTCTTCAAGAAAGCGACACAGCAACCAACCAAGTTTTGCCAGGAGTGCCTCGTCCTAAGTTACATTGCCATAAGCAGCTTGGCGCTCTCTGAGGAATACGAGGGGGTCCTCTCCAGGGGGCAGCAGATCATACGGAATGAACCGGGAATCTGCAAAAAAGCGTTCCTTGTAAACAGTAAAGGAGTAGAACTGCACAAACTAAAGCGCCTCACCCTGAGGTACATTGCCATGAGCAGCTCGGCGCTCTCTGAGGTGGCACTGAAGTCGAGGGGGTCCTCCCCTGGGGGCAGCAGGTCGTACAGCTCGCGGATTTCGCCCAGGTTCTCAAGCTTGCCGTACAGAACCAGTAGCACCTTCTGGTCGTCACTGGTGGAGGAAGAACAAGGAACGCTTGGTCAATGACAAGGTTAGGCGGGTGAAAGGAGAGTACTTCTTGTCGTCAGTGCACAGACGGAACAGGAGATTCTGCGTTAGCCCCAGGGTCAAAGAGCTCCTCTTAAAGGTACTTATAGTCAGCGCACTTCGCCCAGGTTCTCGAACTTGCCGTACAGGACCAGCAGCATTTTCGGGTCATCACTCTTGGGAAGAAGAGGGAAACGTTGGTTAGGGACAAGTTCAAGGCGAAGAGAGCAACATTGTACCACGGGCGTCTCGCGTAGGTCTTTAGTTTACTGTACAGCACCACAAGCACCTTGTGGTCGTCACTACGAAGACAAAAAACGAAACCTAGATTAGTAGCATAATTACAGAAGACTGAAAGACAGCACCAAAAGTCATATATCAGCCCATCTTGCGCAGGTAACCTAGCTTTGCCGCATACCGCCAGTAGCACCTTCTGGGCGTCACTGCGTAAATGTACAGACTCTGTTTGCGACAAGGTCTTCAGAAATTCTCGCTACAGGTTGAGTGGACTCAAGTACTCGTCTGTAGCTACGATATGCAGACCCAAGCTCTGCTAGATTCTTCAGCTTGCTGAACAGCACCTGAACAGCTCCCATTTTGCATACAAGTGCAGGCTGACAGCTAGTGGTCGTCTGAAAGGAACTTATCTTACCAAACGAAGCTAGGAACTCCAAATGCATCAAGACCCCAGCTCAGAGTGTGGTTTAAGTCGCACGTTGGACTGAAAAAGCAGATTCTCATGACAAACTCTGGTTAAAAAGCCAGGCAGACCAGCCCACATTCAGATACTAAGGGCTAGCTAGATGATGTTTTCGAGCCATTGAAGACCTTAAGTTGGACACAGGACACCAGCAAGTATACCTGCTTCTCTTCCTGTTGAGGGGATCGATTTTATGGTCAGTGATCACTGAAGGTTAATTTCTAATGCCGAAACCGATAGTCCATGACAGCCATGCTTTCAATCCCAGATATTCAACGTAGCCCAAGTTGCTTCTTTCTTGACATGACAATTGCATTATCCAATAGAGGAAGAAAATAGATTAACTCCAAGTCAAATTCCTCACTCCATGCTAGTTGCCTCAGCATACGACACCAGCGGGTTCTTCTTGTCCATCGCCATGGCTGCTCCCACCACAAAAAGCTCGAGGACATTGCTCTTCATGTGGGGGGGGAGCTCGTGCCTCATGTTCTTCATGTGCCGCTGAGTCAAGAGCTCGCGTGCGTATCCAAGCCTGCAGAATCCAGAAGAAAGCTACATTGAAACAGGGAGAACACAACCTCGCGACATGATTGAGACATGTACAATGCTGACTCTCTTGTGTTATTATGAGCCACTGAATTGAGAGCTCACAGTCGCAAGCCTGCACGAAGTAGGTGGTTAAGCAACAGGTATCAATACATTGTGACGTCACAACCACACAAGACACAAAGCTTTGCTGTTGAGAGTTGGGCACTCTGGGCGCAGCACAAGTTGTCTCATCAGTCAAGGTTCAGCAAGGCTTTCCTTAAGGACAAGAGTAAAGCCTTCTTGCTGACAAACTGCTAACTATAGAAGTGCGTCACTTAATGTCAGCATTTGAGTCAAGCTTCTAGGTGAAGGTCTGGCATGAATCTTCAACGAAATTGGCAAGTAGTGCTATGTGCGACCCTTCAATCACTGGCAAGTTCATCCGCACAATACCCTCCACCAGATAGATGCAGGAAATCCAGGGAGAATCGGAGACACCCCCAATTATGCAAGATATATAGAAGCTAGAACCAACAGCGTACCTCCCAAAGCAGGGAAAGTGTCACGCGGAGTCGCTCAGCAAACCGATAAACTTTTGAGCTTAATGTTTTCCCCTACTAACACAGCAATGCCCTTATCAAACTGGACAATAACCAGTCTAAGCTTGAGGGATGCAACGAGCTTCTTCGATTCATGCTCTTTCGTATCTAGTAGCTGGGGGACAAATTCGTGAGAATATATCCTGCTGACATGGTGACGCTACTTTTAATTGCAAGGGCTGTTGACTGCAAAGAGAAAGCAGGCAGCACTCATGGAGCTTCACTGTCAACGTGCAGCCCTGGCTCAAACCTATGAAGGCCAAAGTTTCCAGGATGATGTCAAGAGTCTCAACTAAGGGATTGCACGCAGGCAACAACAACCTGATTGCACACACTGCAATTGTGTGACTCTGGACACACTCAGATTTGTCAGGGTGATTCCTTTGGAATGAAACATTGACTGAGGTTTCTTGGCAGCTTTCCATTGAAGCAACTGCTGTGAATTAAAACACTGCTCTGGGAGGTTCCTACAATTTGCCCCTCCAGAAAGGAAGCTGTTCACCGTGTGCAGAAGTTAAGGTCAACCAAACAAATCATTATGGTCGTAAGCACTTCCACTCTGCTCCTTCATTCGTCACCGGGGAGGATTCGAATCCCCTCTCTCAACCAAATGGGGCATGCAATCTCTGCAATAAATGGGACGGTTGGTCTTCAAGAGAAAGTACTCACCCAGGGTGCCCGCTTGCCTCCTCTGGCATGTCTTCACCTTTGTGCCTCATCTCAGGGGCACAGGAATCAGACACGTCCATGGGCGGTGGTGGGCGGGCCGTAGCCCTGTCGATGACTGCAAACATGTTGGCCCCTTCTGAGGTGTTTTGAATTCCGATTCAGCTTATAGTTCAGAATCCAGCAATGCGAGGAAAACGCTGAAAGGGATTGAAGTCGGCTTTGCAAATAAAGCTGCAATGGGCGAGAGAAAAGTCCCAAGGAGAAGTGTGTTTCAGGACCAACTCCGGACTTCTTCTTCAGCTATGGCTGTTTCTGCTGGCGCTGATCGTTCTGCTTGCAAATTGCAATGTGGTGCACTGCATGCTTTACTAACAATGACATTTTGCAGCAAGCTTGGCTAGGAACCCAGCTCAGCTGCTAAGTGTAGCTAGCTACACCACCATTGGCGCCATCATGGCATGAGTCGCCCGCGCGGGGCGCTGCTTCATCTTCATCCCCTACGTTGTACGTGGGTGTACGGTGAATTCTGATGACTGGCGTGCCTCGTCAAGAAAGGGGTTCTGTGTGCCCTCGATTGTTATCTTCCTGCAAATCGGACGGCTTGAACCGAGATATCGATGACACGTCATGGGAGCCAAATGAAAGGCAGTACGGCGCGAGAAGTCGGCAACATCGAAGGGTTTTGATCAGGGACATCTGGCCGTAAGATAACGGGGATAATCTCATCCCACGGCTGGAAGACGACGTTGACCATTTCGTCAAACCCTGAAGGCGGTTCGAGCAACTAATCGGCGCCTGGCTTCGCGCGCGCATCCTGATTCCTCAAAAGCTGGCGCTGTCCGGAGACGAAGGCTAAGCATCCTGTCGAGCAGAGAAGCACAAAAAGGAAAGCATGTTGTCTCTTGTCACAGCTGTTGCTTTCCAGATTATGAAAGAACTAACTGCCAGAAGGTTTTAGCTGCGCCTGTGGGTTCAAGGTCCTGCAGTGATGCGTAGTGGACCACTCACTGGAAACCGAGTGCAATCAATCCACACTTCCTCCAGTACTGACTCGTCCACTTTAGGAAAGTGTAATTTGAGATCTCTTTACTCGTTCTTTGTGTGTGGCAACGTTCTGTCTCTTGTGATCGAGCTGCTTGACAACATCGTAGGACCTGACTGCAGCTTTGTTCACTCTGCTTGTATGCTCCTTGATGGAGATATTTGTTGAGTTGGAACCTGGCTTTCGCGATGTTTAGAGCAAGTTCGTGCACTCAAGCAGCTCAAGGGGCATGAAAATTGGCAGTGCACCGAGTTCGGACTCGGCGTGACAATATTTTGAGTTCTGTCAAACGGTTTCAACGAAGGGGCCCCCGATGGTCAGAATATTACTCGATCGATTTCAAGCTTCCTGACTTCAAGAAGCTTTGTCGAGGACTGACCACGAAGAATGTCAGGCCGAAGTCCTACCAACTCGCACCCCAAGCAGGTGCTCATGCAGATCGAACGATTTCACGCAACTATTGTTTCGCTTGCTGACCGACTACAAGAGGAGCAGAAGAAGAATTGCTCTCAGAAACATTGCGCCCGAATCACGAAGTGTCATACGCCTGCGATGAAAGCAATTCTGTGCTGGTTTCGACAGCATATCTGGCTGAGCAGGAGACGAGGCAAAGGCGTCGATCTAGAATATGCACGCGGAGTGAGAGCAGCTGATCAAGAAGACCTTCGCGAAAACTCCTGAGGTTGTGTAGGATGAGCCAAACCTTTTTTGTCGGGTCAGCAACCTCATGCCCGAAAAGGAGGCCTTTTTGCTGAAGCTAGCTTTGTAGTGACTCAACGTTTGCATTGTTTGAATAGCAAAGCCAACAGCAAGATTGTCAGACGCTCGAAGCACTTTTCTTCGTCCAATCAAGCAAGGCAGGCGAGAAAGATGGGAGCAGCAAGGAAGATGCAAGCAGAGATGGAGAAGACGCTGAAAAAGGTGAGACATAAGCGATAGGCTGCAGCCTACGAAGTTGAGGGTTCTCGAAGCCAGGTATAAAAGTAAGCATCTATAAAACCGATGGGAGGTCGAGATGTCTTCCAAATCTCTGCAAAATTTTGCATGCTCTGATGATGAATCAAGACAGGAAGAAGTGCAGGTCTGGAACTCGTGCATGGAGCTGCAAAAAACGTTTCAGCAGCAATTAACGTTTCAGCAGCAATTAAGCTCTACAAACCATGGACCCAATTGCAAGTAGCATCGCTGTTCGCCATTACTAGCCTTTTTTCAGATACTGGATTTGAACGGTCAGCGTATCCACGCTGCAATTGCACGGAACCCTAGCTTACACTTTCATCTGAATGTCCTGATGATTCCAAGCAGCCTTATCCTCCTCGGAGTAAACTCAGCTCGATCTTCCACAAACGCTCTGATTTATGTTTTCTGGTTGAAATGTAGGCTGATTGCAATAGCCTTCTCTTTAAAGTGGATTCTTAGGCCCACTAGAACCATTAAATGCCTATTTGAGAATATGAGGTGCAGAGCAACTGCAGCGAGTTGGTTTTGCTTTGAATTGGAGAGGGTAAGAAACTTTGATCACAGGTATAACACAATATGCAAAACTTTGAGCATGTTGAATCTCACCAAGATCTGCACTGTCTCACGATTGAAATCCGCTTTGACCGCAGGTGCAAGAGGGAACGGATCTCTTTGAGGAGATCTGGAAAAAGATGGAGGACGCGACAGAGTCGACCAAGAAGGAGAAATCTGAGGCAGAACTGAAGCACCAGCTGAAGCGCCTGCAAAGGTACAGGACAGATGCAATGAAACTCTTGGGCCAATTTTCTGCGCTTTGGAGCAGACCATGCGGAGGAAGGGCAAACTTGTGTGCCTTGTGCATATGCCTGAATGCCATGTCGCTGCGACATAAACTCTGCAGATCTATGTCGTCGAAAGACTCGGAAGGAAGTCCAAGTAGAAACTTTGTTGGGGAGTCTTTGACACCAATCCATATCTGCGTTTCCACTTTGAATCTGAAGGGGAAGAATGCTGCTCAGAAGTGTTTCGAACCCCTCATGAAGCATATAGGGATGATAACCGGTCCACCCTAAGATCCTGCGCGTGCGTGCTCGCTACTGCCCGAGACATCCTTCACTTCCCTCAGCCCTAATTCCTTCTCAAATGAGAACCGTTACACATGAAAAGTTGGACTTGACGTTGGCTTTGCTCTGCTACAAACCCTTAAAAGTTTTGCAGGTCCCGCGAGCAGATACGGCTGTGGCTTGCATCCTCCGATATCAAGGCGATCGACAAGAAGAGCCTCGAGGGCGCGCGGCGACAGATCGAGTCCGACATGGAGCGGTTCAAAGTAAGGCGCCTTAGAGTGCAGAGCATGGACTCGTTATAGCTCTGCGGAGATCTGCCTGCTGCTCTTGGTCATAGTGAGGCTCTCTGAAGCCTGAAGCTAAAGCTGTGGGGAGAATCGCATCCGAAGAAGTGCGTCGTCTCGGTCTTACCTGCAGATCTGCGAGCGTGCTGCTAAGATCAAGGCCTTCTCGAAGGAAGGGCTGGAGCTGCAAGTGAGTCCGAACCGATTCATTCGGCGCACTCCGGGCTTGCCGTCCTGAGAAAGCGTAAAGCCGCGTTAATTTTCGAAAGTTAGAAGGACTTGACTTACATGGGTCGGTTCGTAAGATTACAAAGCAGCATACTGCCTTTCTGTACCTCCGGTTTGGCTGAGAAGGGTGACACTTGTCAAACAACAAGAACTTTTGAAATTGACCTGAATTTGTGCACGCAGCCGAAGATCGATCCAGAAGAAGCGGCAAAAGAGGAGGCTAAAGACTTCATCAACAAGGTACGGAACAGAATCTGAACGTTTTAGGGGTCCAGAGCTCACCTTTTTCAACCATGAAAGCTCTTTAGGCAGGACGGTAAGAATCTAGAAAGGAACTGTCAACATTCTCGGAAGTGGAATGTGACACTGTCTCGTGAATTTGGCTGCAAGGATCATCTTTATTCCCCATCAGAGCTCGAACTCAGTAGGAACGTCCCTCTTTTAGGCTAGGCTCCAGCCTGTTCACCTTTAAAGATGATGCAACTTACGTAAAGATCTGAACAGGCAGGTCCCTGCTGCTTTTCGTACTCTTCGTTTCGATATCGATCACTGCCATAAACTGCTTCAAGTGAGTCGATCTGCTGATCTGCAAGCATCCCTTGCAGTCGCTGGACGATTTGCAGCTTCAAGTGGACGAGTTCGAGTCCGAGATGGAAACCATCAGCGGCGGTGAGCTTCACACTATCTTCGCCCAAAGTTTCAGAGGGCTGCTTAAACGGAGATCTCCTATGCGGGAAATCACTCTGAGTCTTCGTATCGAGTATCTTCAACTCCATGCTCTATTTTTCTGACATGTGAGTTGATTCGTTCCTCCATACGTAGCTTCTACTACTCGGCGTTATGCATCGGGTAAGACACACGCAATCACCGCTACTTGTTACATATTGCTTGAGACCTACTAATATTTGTCTCGTTCTTTTGAGCCTCAGCAAAGGCGCAGAAGAAAGACATTGGACGTCTGCAGGAATTGGAGAAGGTGGATGGCCAGGTACGGTCCAATTCAAGCTTTCGGAGATGTTCTTCTTGGCCTTGTTGGATATCAAGCGAACCTCTGCGTATTCTTCACTCTTGGTCATAATCGTGCATGATAGCAAGTGCTTCAAAGATTATGGAGGCATTCTACCAGGATTCGATATGATATAGAGATCGGAGAAGAGAAGACGTGTCTTCTTCCCGCGCTATAAGTAATACGGTCGTCAAACTTGACCGTATACTCATAAGCATTCGTGTCCGATTGCAGCACAAATGGCACAAGGCAAAGCTCGAGCAGGTAAGAACTCGGAACGCACTTCCCCTACCTCACTGATGGGCAGAGGGCCGAACATTCTCTTGGGCTTTGACCGCTCCATCTTCTCGCAGAAGTCCTTCCCACTCCGCTCCTGAGTTGAACTTTCCGAAATTGCATACATATTCTCCTGCCTAGCTTGCTGAGCGCCTTGTTTCTTTCAGATGTGGCTCCAGCCAAGTAGAGTTTTCGAGCGCCCAAAAGCCTGATCCTGGTTTGCCTCCTTCTCTGGCGTTCGCGCCTGAAGCATCCGGATCAGGAGCACTGCCTAGAAGATCCAGGAGGTCTCTTATTCTCAAATCGTCTAGAGTTGCTCTTCACGCCTTCTGAGAAACTCGTACTAGTGATCGCACCCCGGTGCTCATGCGGCGCCGCGCGCCTAGACCCTGCTCGCAAGCGCCCCGCCTGGCTCAAGGCGATCACGCCCTATTCTCAGTAGCATTCCTTACAGGTTCTGATGCACCTCAATCTCTGACTCGATCCAGAAGGCGCGGCGGGTGCTCACGCGGCCGCGCCCAAACCCTGCGCAGGTGCACCGGCTGCTGGAGAACCAGGAGATCACGCCGGAAGACGTGCTGGGCCTGCGGGACTCGCTGGAGTACTACCTGGAGCAGAACCAGAGCCCGGACTTCTTCTTCGATGACACCATGTACGAAGAGCTGCCGATGGACAAGCTGGACGCGAAAGTGGGCGAAGAGCTGACGAGCCGTGAGTTTCGCCCTTCTTCAAGTTTCTCCCTTTCGGCTCACCCGAGTTCCTGAGATATTCATTTGAGGTCCCGAAGGAAGAGCTTCTTACCGAGATGGAGTCTCGTCGCATAGATAGCTGTTCAGTGTTTTCTGGCTTGGGGTCTTTGCGCCAGATTGCGAATTTGTCTGCTAGATTGTAAGTCTCAGAACACTTGTGATTCATGTGAACTGATCAATATCAATCGATGAGATGGGAAAGACGCATTAACGCCAAAACCTCCTCAAAGCGCGTACGAAAGCATGAGAACAGACGTGCTCACTCTTTCGGCCGCGTTTGTCTCGTCGTTGCAGTATCGAAGGTACTTCCGCTGCCAAAAGAAGCAACGAAAAAGCCCGCTACGGAGCCTCAGGTGGGCAGGCTGACCTTCATAGACGCTAACTATCAGACTGGTTCAGACATGTGGCATATCCTTTTGTACTCTACCCCCAAGTTCTGCATCGCGAAATGGGGTGAGGCCGTTCTGTCTTTTTCTTGTTATGTCACCATCTACTTGAAAGTAACCTGACTGCGCCGTTTCTGGGACTGAAGGCACGATCTGTAGCACCAAAAGATACTGAGGGGTTTGGTACATATCAATCTGATTGGCCTTCGAGCTTCGACGGTTCTCCTTGTTCACTCGCTCTTTCGGTTTGCAACGGGAGATGTTCGAAAGATCAGTTGCATCAAACCTGAAACCCGGAAACAGTCGCGAATACTCCAACCGAGCCCTAAGCGCTCCATATATCCGAAAGATTCGTAAACGGACCCGAAATAATGAACCACAACAGACGTGCCGGCGTGACTTCACGACACATAATGAACTCTTCGGCATCCATTGCGAACCTTATTTTCACTTATTGAACCGCGATTGTTTCTCTGCTTCTCGACAGGCTTCCCCGCCGTCCCCAGCTTCCAACAAGGCCCCGCTCAAGCCACTCCCTTCGCCCAAGGCCCCTCCGGCAGTCAGGACGTCCGCATCTCCTCCCGGAACAGGGCCTCTTTCCGCTCCCACTTCTCCCCGCCCGCAACTCGCTTCCCCGGCGGTCCTCGCCAAAGCCGCGGCCGACCAAGCTGTCGATCCCGCGGCAGCGGCCGCGGCCGCGGCCGCGGCGGCGTCTGAGTCTCCGCTCGCGCGCGCCATTGCGAGCGCGCAGGCCGCCCTCAAAGCGCCGCTAAACCCCGAGCTGAGCGCGAGCGTCGTCGAGGAGCGGCTCGCGACCGCGGAGGCTGAGGCCGCAAGCGCGGCCGCGCGCATGAGCGCGTCGCTGCTCCTGGAGCCGCCAGAGCCGCAAAGCCCCAAAACCCCGCGCCGCCAGGTGGGCTTCAGCCCGGCCGCGCCGCCGGTTCGTGCCGCGCCTGAGCCGTTCGGTTCGAAGTTTCTCATTGAGCCGCCGGAGGCGCGGTCGCCGAGGGCCGGCGCGGGGTTTAGGCAGGGTTTTGGTGCCGCGGCAGCGGGGCCCGCGGGTTTGTCACCGCGGAAGTGGGGCGGAATGCCGACGGAAGTGACGGACGTCCGGAAGCTGAACATGGGCGGCGGAGCGAGGAGTCCGAAGGGGACGCCGACCGGGTCGCCGCGCCAACCGGCCGTCACGCAGGTGAACACGTGGCACTTTTCACGTTCACGAGGATTCTCGACGATGAAAGCTCAGACGTGCGGCGATTGCAAACTCTCCAAACCTTTTTCTATAAAATCCAATTTTGAGTGGTGGCTGGGTTGACTGCTAGGCTTCGAACAGGATTTTAAGGTTCAATTGGATTGAGGGACGTCTCGCTTGGATCGGAAGTCCAGACGTGCCCTAGTGTCTGATTTCCTATCGTCTACCTGATTTTTGAGTAATCACCTCTTCCTACGCAGATCTGGCAAGTGAAGGAGCCAACCGAACGAAAATCACCCCAGGCGGAAAGAGCGGAACCCCCCGAAGCATTACTAGACCAGCATCAAACCCAAAACGAAGAGGCCCTGCGCAACGCGATCGAGTCGCATCTCAAGAAGGCAGAAGAGGTAAGCGATTCCTCCCACAGAGACGGAGTTAACTCTGTACTTGTTGAAAATTCCAGAGCGCTGCAGCGGGCTGGGAATAAGCATCTCTCGCCTCGATGCTCGTGCAAAGATGAGGTGACAGCTTGCTTGTCCAGTCTGCTTTCGCGTTCCGATGGACACAAGCAAAGATTTCCGTTTGATCGTTTGTGCGTATCGGCTTCCCAGAACTGTTGAGCTCTCCGAAGTCCGTTCTTCCTTTCTATTGACCGTCATTACCGCCTTGATGCTCTTGAAAAGGCGGAGGCAGCCAGAATATCTACTCAGGTCGTATGCAAGTCTGCTGCTGATGGCATACTTGCAAATTAGGTTTCTAAGGATGCCTGTTGTCTAAGATTTGTGCAGGTTAATGTTTCGCCCCGGACGTTGTGAAAGTCCAGAGATGGGGATATAACAAATTCCTTTCTTCACCAGGCACGAGGACCGGAAACCCGCCCTTCCAGCGGAGAGTCTTCCACCCAAGTCCACCCGACTCCCGCCCCGACACCGTCGCCCATTCTCACCCCCGAAAGCACTCCGGGAATTAGATTTGGTGCCTCTCCCGGGCCCAATAACCGGTTGGTTTCCCAGTTCGGTTCCGGAAGACCGCCCAGCGAGCTACAGATGGAAGAGAACATGTTCCGCGAAACGGCCGGGGGGGTGGGAAGCCTGGCGGAAACCCCGGAAGCGGTGGGCATGGCGGCGCTCGCGGGAGGCTCTACTCCGGAGCAGCTTGGGCGGCCATTCAATCTGGGTGAGCCAGTGGCGTGGAAACTTGGAACCTGAATGCGTCAGCTGAAAGGACCTACCCATACATCCCCAACTATCCAGGTCTGTTTGGATCGAGCTTTTACATCCATCTGGACTTCGCTATGTCAGGGTAGCCTCATGTGTAACGTACCTTGACAAGTTTGTATAGAATCTACGCGCTGTGTAATCTGTTTCGTGTTACACTGAATCTGGAGTCTCTTTGAGACAGCCTGAGACCTTGCAGCTAGAATTTTTGTGAGGTGCTTCGGCAGATGACAAATTCCGCCGTTCTGAATCTCTTCTTTCACCATACTTGTGTCCTAGTTTCCCCAGATATTCAAGGACGTTTGTCTCTTGACGATTCAAGTACCATGTCTGACCAACGGACGAAACAAACCTACCTCCCTACTGACTCAAAAAAGGTGTCCTGTGACAGTCTCGATCCTTTTCCTGACCATTTGCAGAGCGGCTCTTCTCGGGTATGGGCGTACCGGAAGGCCTCCCAATGTCGCCGGCGCCCAAGAACGAGCTTTTCGCGGCCGCGGCCGCGACCGGGGGCGCGGGCGCGGGAGGTGCGTTCCTACCAGCGCCGGGATCGAGACTGCTGCCACCCAGACCGCCGCGGGCAGGCCTGGTGAGACTTGCGCAGACACCCTCGTGCAGTCTTCGCCCGTTGCCCCGGTAGCTCTTACCGAGCTCGATCTCCTTTTGAGATAATACTTTCTTCTCATATCCTGAAATCTTCACCGATCTCGAATCACTTTTGAGAGCATACTTCCTCCTGTGTCCTGGCTTGTCATTCTCTCTAGGCTTCTTCAAATTGTTTCCACTTGGCAATCTTATAGTGTCTGTCACAGGCCCCCGTTCGCTCGGGAGTCTCCGTCCGTTCGCCCGGTAGGTCTCATCGAGCTCGAACGCAGTCTTAAAGTGTGAACATTCCTCAAACCCCTTTCAAGTGTGTTTGTGAGTCGGTGTAGACCCTTCACGCTCCCGTTACAGGCCCCATTTGCTCAGCAGTCTCCTCCCGTTCCCCCGGTAGCTCTCACCGAGCTCGAGCACCACCTTTTGCTGCGCGAGCGCATGCGCGTCCACCAGGAACAGCTGGCACAGCTGGAGCATATGCGGATGCAGCAATTCCACGCCGCGGGGGGCTACTTTTACCCGCAGGGCCAGCCCCTCGGAATGATGCAGCCGCCTGAGTGGCGGGAGCAAGGTGCGTAGCTTCTTCCTTTCAACTTTTGTGCGTGACTCCCCGCAAGCATACAGGCAGCCTTTCTCAAGATAAAGAACGTCTTCAAAATCTGCTTTCTAATCGCCCGTAATAGCAATGACAATTGAGCATTTGTCGAGGCCAGGATCAGCTCGTGCGGCCGGATTTTGGCTTTTCAAAAACGGAAACTGAGTCCACTTTTACCCGATTCGATGTCTTCGAAGCGAGCTTATGAGAGGGGAAATAAGCTTTCAAGCATATACTAGATTACTGCTTGTTTTGAAAGTTTGCTAGGCGCTTTCGGAGGCCAAGTGATTGAGAACAACCAAGCGTCCCCGCTCATCTGTATGAGAACCAAATCTGCTGACTTTTCTTTGGGTCTTGACTGACGAATGGGACCTCCACGTGCAGGTCCCCATTTTCAGAACCCGCAGGAACGGCGTCCGACCCCCGCCGCCACTGGCTTTCCGTTTCCGGGCAGGACCAGACCGGAACCCGCGGACGTTCAGCCGGGCTCCGGCGGCCCCCGCCCAGCTTCCGCTGGCCCGCGACCCGCTTCTGAAGGCGGCAGACCCGGTTCCGGCGGAGCGAGACCCGGCTCTGGCGGAACGAGACCAGGCTCGGGCGGAAATCGACACGGTTCCGGCAGCTTTAGTCCACCGACAGGTCAATTAAGGCCCCGCTCTGGTGGTCGAGTGTCGGGTTCCGCCAGCGGAAGGCCCGGTTCCGGAGGTAGCGCGCCCAGTTCCGCTGGCGGAAGACCCGGTTCCGGCGGCGAACGCCCAGGGTCTGGCAGCAAGAGGCCCGGATCTGCCCCGGGAGGTCCGCTTTCTCCCGAGAAGAAGCGTTCCGCCGGAACGGGACCGGAGGAGAGTCGCAAGGCGGCGGAAGACAGGGAACGGCTCGAGGCGCTCGAGAACGGAATGGGGCAGTACTTCGGAGACGAGACGCCCAGGTGAGGCGCCCGGCCAACCTCTTTCTTATGTAAACGTGTGGGGCGACTCTCAGAAATTCTGTCCCTCGAATGAGCGGTACATGTTTCGTTTGGTGGAGAGAATGAATCGTCTGTCTTTGCAGGACAGAGGCCCTCTGAAGACATGCTACTTTCTTGAAGGATTGCTCTATGCAGAACAAGAATGTATGTCAGGCTGTTTTCTGACGTTGCCTTTGCTCACCATGACACAGTTGATTTGCACGGCCACTCAAATCTAGGATCCGCTGCACTAATCCAAGTTCCCCTCCCACTTGACGAACGCGTCATATAACATCGATTGTTACAGCCTCAGGTGTCAATCGGTTCATTGACGCTCCTTTCCTCTCGCTGCATGATGCTTCTGAAAATTTTCTCCCTTGCAAGCCCTTGAGCTTTTTCTCGTACGTTTTCCTAGTTCAGGATCTGTGATAATCTTTCTCGCAGGCGCTCGGTGATCTTTGCCATCGTCTCTACATTTCGACTTGTATTCAATTTCCTTCCGCTGCAGGGGGCTGCTAAAGCGTTTCCGTTCTTTGCCGGTGAGTGTTAGGCCATCACGAACAGGCTGTGATGGAGAGCTTTCATATTTTCGCCCGACAAACTTCGTTCCGTTCCGTTTCCCCGCAGGCTGCTCCGCCCGCCGGAGTTCCCCGCCAGCTACCCGACGACGTCCATCGCCAAGGACCACGAGGCCGCGCTCTTCCGCAAACTGGACCTCGAGACGCACTTCTTCGCCTTCTACTTCCAAAAGGTAGGTTTTATTTTCTTCGTTTTTTGAGGAAGATTGATGAAGGTCCGCTTGAATCAGTTCACGTGCAGAAGTGTCGTGTGTTTCTGCTGTGCTCTCTGGCTGCGGTTGTTTCACGTCCCAAGCCGCGCTCACAGAACGCCGGTTTGTCGCTGCACTTGATTTTAGCGCGAGCTGCAACCCACCTCGCAAAACTGTGCCAACTCCTAACCCAAGATCTATACCTGCATCCCCAAGCCGCGGCCGCAGAACGCGGTGTCCCAGCACTTATATCACGCGACCTGAGAGTGACCCACCCCGCAAAAGCGTGCCAACTCCTGACCCAAGGTCTATCGCCACATCCTTAAGCCGCCCGCAAAACCTAGTGTCCCAGCACTTGGCATATCGTGCGGGGTGAGAACCGCCTCGCAAAATCGTGCTTACTCCTGACCCAAGATTCATTCCCACATCCTCAAGCTGCGCGCGCAGAACACGGTGTCCCAGTACCTGGCCGCGCGCGAGCTGAAGCGCAACTCGTGGCGGTACCACAAGAAGCACTGCACCTGGTTCCAGCGCCACTGCGAGCCCGAGGTGACGTCACGCTCGCGCTCCTTTTTTTCCAATACTGTCGTCGCGGAGGGACCTTTCAGCGCATGTTCGAATCGGAATCTCACTCTGCTTCTGTGAGTAAGACGGGGTCGCGGGGCTATATGAATCTTATAAGGCGGTGTATATCCACTCGTGCAGCCGCTCGATATCTAAAAGCGATATGAATTGCTGATGCGAACCCAAGTCCTGGCGCAAATGGTTATTTTTCTGTCTAGCTGGATAATATGATCTACGTTCGGCAGATCGCACTTCGGCCAGAAGATTCGAAAACCGGGCCCGGCAAGAGAAGTCGGAAAGTTTGAAAATTCTCAGCAGCGACGCCCTGCGTTCAATTACAGTCGCGTTCTAAAACTTGATACAACTTCATCAGCCCCTCCAGCACGCTAACTCGATCATATGAAGAAACTTAAAATATCCTACATATCCTACACTGAATCTATATATAGAGAAAGAAAGGTCAAGATAGTATTTTTAATTAGATTTAAGGAAAGTACTCACCGCGCAGTTTGTGACGGACGACGGCGAGACCGGTGCGTACCGTTACTTTGACTTCAACCTGCACGCGCAGGACCCGGGAGTGGCGTCCGGGCCCCCTGAGGGATGGTAAGGATCTGCGTGACACGAAACTACGCCGACCAAGTTTTGATCTGCTTTTTTTTTTCCCGTTGGCCGAAAGTTTTGGCCAGCTACGGAGCTGTCACCGACCGTTGCGACGAGAAATAGTCGTCATTGGAGACACGACAGATTTATGGGCAAATTTCTCGACCAACCAAAAACACAAATTTCACCCCGATCGTTTGCACCGCAACCTCTCATCCGAGTACCACTACTGTCCTTCTGAAAGTTGCACAACCATTCTGTACGTCCAAACAAACTGTTCGTCTCGGTTCTGAGCACCGGCGATCAGCCTTCATCTACCGGATGACGAACCGAAAACTGGGTCAATTCCAAGGGGGCGCAGCCTCCTTTACATGGTGCACGATTCCCTTCCTGTAGTCAGACAGTGCACAAATGTCCCGCATCCAGATGCGTCAGCCTTAACGTCTCGCTCCTGAAAGCCTGTCGTTCAGAGAGTCTCGTTGAGACGAAAAGTCGTTTGATGTTCAGGGACATCATCCGATCCGGAGACAAGGCAACAGGCATGTATATTAATACCGTTCAATCCAAGCCTCCTTGTGAAAGGTCAACTTTAACCAAAGAAAAAGGTTTGAGTGCATAAGGCTTTATCCAGGCACAGCGTCACGTAGGGAGATAGGACGGTCCGCCTTCTGTATCATATTGGCTGACCTTGTCGAGGCAAACAGCCCGGTTTTCAAGTGAACCCAGAAGTCGTTCAGAAAGTAATATTTTTCTCCGATAAAGCTCTGGCTCTATCGCCGATTTCTGAAAGGTCCGTTTGAGAGAGTACAAAAGCGAGCCTTGCGATTCTGAGCCGTTTGATCGTCTCTCCGTGCCAGGTGTCAGCGCATCAAGGAGCGGTTCCTGTTCGAATACAAGCACCTGGAGGACGAGCTGCCTGTGCCAGAGCCGATCGACCTCTTTGCAGGCAGATTCTGAGCTCGAGATCGTATCCCGCAGTTTGATTTACCTGAGAAACGACACCCCGTTCTTGAAGTCGAAGATTATCAAAAGGCAAGACATCTGCAAGGATGCACTTCCACACTTCGTGCCTTCATTTGACAGCCATTACTTGGCGTGCGACTCACGCCTTGACAATATCTGGGCGGGTCCCGGGTAGCTCAGATGATCGTATTCCACCGGGAAAACCAGAGTGTTATCATTAAAGTAGGATATGCATTTATATTCGCTGGATTGACGCTGGTTTATGCGCGTCGAGCAGATGAAATTTTTTTACCGTACTAACGCGTGGTAGGTTCAATCCACCGCATGGCATGCCTTCAAGGCCGCTCTCATGTATGATGTCGGTTATATCCGGCCCCGGATTCCGAGAACAGGGCATCCAAGTCGACGGCGACAAGGTCCCACGTGGTAGGTCCAGAGTAGATCCGGGCCACATGTTGCCGGTTTTCAGCATCGCAGTGTTTTCTATTAAAGGCTTTTTATGGCGCACTTTGTCCTCCTTTGTGGTGCACCTAAGGTGTAGAAGCCTCGTGGAAGGCCACCATAGTGCCTATCAGCTGCAGGCGAATTGACGAAGGATGGAGGACGAGATAGCAGTCCCATTTTGGCGGAACCAGGGAGGAACCAAAGAAAACCCTAATCATGTGGTCCACAAGTGTCCGGACGTTGGTCCGGACGATATAAACCTGAATTCGATGCGCTGTATTCGATGCCGTCGTCCCAGCCATTTTGCCCCTGGTCCCGGCAGTGGCAGGCAAAGTGCCGACTCAATGTGGGACCGGATATACCCGACACGAGGCTAGCTGTAGGAACTTGGGTACCGGTACGCATGCAACAGCGTACGGAACTTCGCGTTGACTATCAGAGCATGCCGACGGCCGAGTCCCGAGTCCCGGAAGCAGAGTCGCGCTCGGGGGAAATCGAACCGGAAAACGTCCGCAAACCCGCCGCCGTGCCCGCCATAAATTCCCCGTACCATTTTTAGTGCCCGGACGATCCCCCTTGGTTGGCACCAATATATGAAACCGGGATTCACGATGCAGGAGGTCACCGGCAGTGTGCGCACGTACCGGTTCTACGGATTCCGGAATTCCGGTACGGAGCCAGCGAGGTTAGCTTTGGGTTATTAAAAGCACCTACTCAACCGTTACTGTTAGACACCCTCATGGCGCTTACCACATTGCAGCCAGGCTCCGCCCGGCCGGCCACGACCGCAGCTGCACTGCCCGCGACTTCGCTTTCCGGTTCATCCAAACTGCAAAATACGGTATGCACCCGGCACCGGATAAGCACCGACAACCGCCATGTAGAAATGTCCATCTAGAATCTACGTACTTGGTACGTACTAGGTAGCTGGGTACCAAGATGAATTCATCAGCTGCGACATCGAGCTCTGAGTCAGACTAGTACA